>JAMKCH010016339.1:0-24555 GCA_023653785.1 Ophioderma brevispina
CACAAGACAAAAAAATAAATGTGGACCTTACACAAGCAAAGTTCGCACAATGTGCGGGGTAAGGTATCGAAGATTATACACCCCAAAAATATTCATCACCAAAAGTCCATTCATCCAAAGACGACATTCAATGATTTTGTTTATATTGTTATCAGTTGCAAAATGAATAGACAAAAAAATGAGATATTTATTAAAATAAGATGGTTTTCATTAAATTTGCTGCTCTAAAAAATCATTGTGAACAAAAAAAAGTTTCCCATAGTTCACAATTTTTGGCTAAATTATATCACATTTTTTATGATTTCTTAAAATAAAAAACGAAATGCGGTAAACTTCCAGCAAAAGAGAAATACACGCGTACTTTTCGGAAGTTAGTGGGAACAAAACTTTTTTCTATATATCATACAGAAACATAAATATTATTGGGTTCTGGAGGACTGTCCCACATATCGATGGATATAATGTAAACTTTCGACATGGGCGACGCATGAACAGAAGATGATGTATAAGCAATACCCATTTCCAACATGCAGCAAAAGGAAGCTATGAAAGATTCTTGGTGAGAATCCATTCCTGTGAATCGTTACAGGACCCTCATGCACAGGATTTATTTGAGGGGGGTCGCAACTTCGAAAAAATTGGAAACCAAAGTAAAGTTGACCTAACCCCCCCCCCCACACACACACACACACACACAACACGGACACCACAAAGTGGTCCTTTTTTTGACATTTGGACTTTAAGTTGTAAAAGTAGACCTTTTTTGGACTTTTGAAACTCTCATCACCAAGTGAACTTTATGTATTTTTGTCTTGAAATTCTGGATATTTTATATAAAAAAACAGAACAAAAAGTGGACCTTAATATTACCCCTTTTGTGGAAGGGGAACCGCAACCCCCTCCTCGCGTATACGGCATGAATTGTTTAATTCCATTTAAAGCCACATGTGTAACAGTCAACCCGACTATTTCAAGATACAGGTCATAACATGTAAAAAAGTACATTAATGTAAGCTCCTTACTTATGGTGGGGGGGGGGGGGGACGGTGAGGGATGAAGGTGACCAGAACTGCATGAATTAATAAACTCAATAAGTTCGTTAGAAGGCGGGACCCACCACCCCTCCCCGTGCTAAAAAAATAAAGAAATATCGAAATTCCAATTAAAGCCGTTTCTGCAATTTGATCAGTGGGGGAAATCACAGACCTGATAGACCGTCGCCCCGAGAGTTTTGTTAGACGAACGGATACCAATAGCTGAATACGGAAAATTCAGAGAAAAATATAACTTTTGAAAATAGGAAAGTCTGCCCGGAGACCCGTTGTTGCGTGGAGCCCCAGGAGAGGGGTAAGGTACTATGGGGGCAAATATTTGAACTCTCGCAATCAAGAAATAGCCTCAAATATTCCTTAGATTACCGGAGTAAAAAGTCAATTTGGGTAAAATGTGTGTGGTGCCACTCCTTGCGAAGATATTTGGGAAAAAGGCAAAGGTCATTTGTTATTCAAGAAAGCAACAATTGTAATACAAGATTTCTTGTAAAAAAATGTTATTTTTAAAAAACATAATTAATGATACTGTTCAAAATATACTTTTTATTTGACATAGGGTTGGTCCCTTTAATAGGAGGGGGAAATATCCCAGTCCCCATAGAGCCTACAGGGAATTTGTACCCCTTACCTTATAACAACAAGGAGCAGATGCCGAAAGTGCAAAAGGATTTCATATTCGGATTCATTAGCATTAAACATTTAAAAAAAAAATTTTTACAAAAAAATCTGGGTTATTGCAACGGGTGCCTCTTGAATAAACAAATGACCTTTAGTCTATTTCCAAAATATCTGGAAGGGACGCACCACACGCGTGTGACCCAATTGACTTTTTTATCTGCTTACCTAGGAATAATTTGAGCATATATTATATAGATTATAGCCAGTTTTAAACATTTGACCCCCATAGTAACTTTACCCACTCTCTGGGGTAACACGAACAACAGGGTACGCAGACTTTCATATTTGAAAAGTTAAAAAGTTATAGTATATTTTCTCGAATTTTCCCGGTTAGATATTGGTATCTCGTCGTTAACCAAAACATCGGGCTGAGCTCTATGATTTCCCTTGCGTTATAAGCATGGTAAGATTTGTGCGTACATTCTGGCCATGTATTCTCGATGAATACGAAAACAATCACAAATTTGTTGCCAATCCTATAAAACCGTAAAGGGGATAGAAAAAATCATACTATTCCCATAACGGATGCTTTATATGTAGGAGTGCCCTTGTTGTCGAGTTTGGTTTCAATTATGCCCATCTTTAAAAAAGGGAACAAAATAGAATAACCAACATAAACAAACGAATTACTAAAAATGAAAGTTTAACTTTTCACGTCCCATTTGTGATAAGCAACAACCATTTAAAAAAATCCAGTTAACAGGGGGGGCGGGCTGCATAAGATCACAGTCATGTTCTCTAGAAAATGATTAATTTAATCGCCTGACCGACCGATCTTTGTAGGCCTTTTACAACGTAATCAACAGGTGTACCCTAACGAACCTAGTCTTGTTACGTCTGTAGGATTTCACTAGGACTTCATCGATGTTTCCCCTTAGACTTACAGTTTTATTTTGATGTAAATAGAAATTTATTTGGAACTTCTCTATAAACAGTGAAACATTTCAATGGTATGAAGCATTTTAATGCATCTCTGTATCTTATTTTCACCCTTTTTTTACTTTTTTTATTTTTTTGTTCAATTAGGATTTTCCCCAATTCTGTCCATATTTCCGAAAGCGGTGCTCCTGCTCCGACTTTTTGCAACAATGAAAATTGTATTCGTGACCAAAGTTCCCTACAAAAAAAAATTAACTAAAATAAATTAAATAAAAATAAACTAAATAAAAATTTTTAAATTTCATTTGTTAATTATCAGTTAATATTTCTCGGGATATTCCTTAATCTGAAAGGAAACCACACGCATGCATTGATACAATGAGACTGCTATATAAAAATGTCATTTTCTTCCAAAGTTTACGTTAAATCGCTATAACTTGCACCTCATTTCGATCATATAGACACACGCACATGCAACGCGCACACATAACAAAACACACACACATAAACAATTTGCCCCTTAGACGTTTTATTGTGCTCGAATGATAAATTTATGCCCATCACGAAATCGCAGCGTATGAATATCAGTCATATGAAATTAACATGCGCAATGCCCACAAAACGCAGCCAAAACGCGTCACGTTTGACGCCCGAGTTATTCGCGTTTAAAGCCTCCGCATTTACCGTTGCGCTATACGCGTCACCGTTTAACCAGCTTGTTTTTTACGAATTCTATTTCGCTAAGTAACAAAAAAGCAACAATTCTTTAGTTGCTCGTAAAAAATTCCCCAAAGCCGATTTTGGCCGATTTTGGATATGTGAAAGATATTAAGAAATGCAGCCCACAGTACCAAAATTTGTCGACCGAGGAATTACATTCGAGCTGACTCTCCTTTTACCCTCACGACTGAACTATTATGTTACCATTATGTTACTTTATTACCGTGCGCTGTAAGCATCAACACCGATGTATTTCCCTTGCGTCCGGTCGCGCGGAATACTTCCCACGTCCGCTGTATAAGGAACTGAGGTTTCAGCGCACTAGTGCGCAGGTAATCCTCCGGTGGTTTTTCGCGCACGGACGCAAAATACTCACCTCGCTCATAAGGGACGGTGTTTTTATTCGCACGATTGCCATAATCCCTCCCGGGATTCCCGTGCGGGTAACTCCTCCGGTGGATTCTCTGCGTCCGTGCGCTGAAATACTCCACCGCCGCCTATAAGGGTTTCAGCGCACGCGTGCGCCGGTTAATCCACCGGTGGTTTCACTTCGTCCGTGCGCGGAAATATTCCACCGTCGCTTATAAGTAACGGGTGTTTTAGCGCACTATTGCGCAGTAATCCACCGGTGGATTCCCTGCGCCCGTGCGCTGAAATACTCCACCCAACTCGAGCCGGGCGCTTATAAGGAACGCGGGGTTTCAGCGCACGATTGCGCAGGTAATCCTCCGGTGGAGTTCCTGCGGGTATCCTCCGGTGGATTACATGGTCGTGAGCGGAAAATACTCCACCGTCGCTTATAAGCGACGGTGGAATATTTCCGCGCACAGAGGTGCGCCGGCTAATCCCCGGTGGATTCCCTTGCGTCCGTGCGGGGAAATACTCCACCGTCGCTTATAAGGAATAGGGTGTTTTAGGCCACGATTGCGCAGGTAATCCACCGGTGGATCCCTGCGTCCCGTGCGCGGAAATACTACACCGGGCTTAAAGGAACGGGGGTTTCAGCGCCACGATTGCGAGGGTAATCCACCGGTGGATTCCCAGCGTCCGTGCGCGGAAATACTCCACAGTCGCTTATAGGGACCGGGGGTTTCAGCGCACCCGTGCGCGGGTAATCCTCCGGTGGATTTCCAGCGTCCGTGCGCGGAAATACTCCACAGTGCTTCTAAGGAAGGGGGGTTTTTCAGACACCCGTGCTGAAACCCGTGCACCGTTGCTTGGAAGTTTATATCACTTTTACTTTTTGACCTTATGCGCCCCTAAAGTGTGGTCCGAGTAGTTTTTGGGCCATTTGACCCCCTATTATTTTTAATTGGGGCCAGGTCAGTTTTTTCTGTTCAACATATTTTGCATCTGAAGCAAAGGTTTGCAGAATGCCAAGTTTGAAGGATCTGAGGGGTGAGTTCTTTACTTATGGCCTGGAATACTTGAATTTCACACCGGTACATGTTTTGAGGTGACCCCCTCAAATTAAAATTGCTGTAGAGTGAAAACGAAAAGAGGTACAGAGTCCAACTTTTCAGGATTAGTTTCTCATGAAATATCTTTAAATACACCAAAACGAAGCAAAGAAAGCCATGAGGTGATGGTGTACTAGATTTGTTGAATTGGCATGGAATGACCTATCTAACAAATACAACAATAAATATTCAACCCCAAAAAAGCAAGGTTTTAAATTATGTTTTTAAATTTATCAACTTGAGGATCATAATTCTGTGTTTTTAACAGTTTGAACTGAACTGATTGCCATATAGTGATCCCAAAATTTACTTAAACTTCTAGACAAGTAAGGATGTTAACTTTTACATGATGTATGACCATGGACATGTAACCTTAGCAAAAAATTAATGCACTTAAAAACTCCGCAACAAATCACTAACATATATAGGTATACCCCTTTTCCTCAAGACGTACAATATTTTTTTCACTCTTCGTGAAGCAAAAAATCTCGAGAGAAATTTCAGATTGGAAGAGTGAAACTGTACTGAATATCACTGAACGGAAACAATTTAAGAGTGGTCTCACAGTTAATTAGAGAATAAAAGATGAGATTTTTTTGTTTTGGCAATTTAGATGGAGTCATAATGGATGAGCATCAAATATTTGTAGCCATTATCTCAAGATAAATACTGTGACACCCATTATTATGACACCATCTTAATATGGCCCCAAAAAAATTGTTACCGGATACATCATCTTTGTATTCATTAAATAGTGCCACCCCGCTTATTTCAATCCAAGAGCCAAATTAAATTGCAATGTGGTCATCACGCTGTGTAAATTGCATTTGCATACAAACGTGCATGCATACATTGTAAACAAACGTCGTTTGCACATCAAAATATTCGATTGAACTGTAATTGCTGAACGCACTATCCATCTATTGTATTTACACAGTAATGAGATGGCAGAGCTTTGATCTGAACTAATCAAATCTTGTTAAAAGACATGAGATTTCCAGACAGAAGCACCCCCAATTTTTTCAAACCCTGGTTTGGCATATTTGGAATGCTTTTCCAATTGATTAGACCCACACCTGAAGTGAATAAGCCGCATGCGCCATATTTTATGTAATAAGATTTTGATTTAGTACTTTCTGTCGTGCAGACAGAAACTCAAGCACGGTGTTCTATGGGGACAATTACGATAGTCAGGCAAGTTCAAAAACAAGGTTGCGTTTTTATTTTCGTGCTGTTTGTCCAAATAAAACCTTTCGAAACGTTCTCGGTAGGTGGTCTACATCGGATCAAGTGCAATTTGAGAGAAATTTGTATCCTCAAAAAAATCTCATGTCACTTAACATGAATAAATGATCCTGCCCAGAATAGAATACTTTTTTAAAGAGTGAAATGCCAGAGTACAAGAGGTACAATGTATTTGGGTGAGTGAAATTGCAAAAATTAACACAATTGTAAAGTCAAATACCTCTAACTCTGTCTGCTGTGGTAATTTAATACATACCAACTGTATATTGCAGACAAATTGTTTTACAGAAGGTTGTAAAAAACCAAAGTGGCAACAAAGGGGGCCTCTGCAAGAAAATGTTAGGGAGAGAGTGCGTAGACTGAGCAACACCCATCGTTAATAGCAGTCCCGATGGCGGGATGAGAGGCAGCCACTCACCAATGGAATCTCTGCTGAACGGGTTGAAGACCAAGACGAATCGAAAAGCTCTTCTGCATAGCGAGGGACTCTTGAACATCCGCATTCCACCTGGACATGAATCAAGTTAAAATCCCAGATGGGTTGGAAATGGAATGAGATCGGAAATTGAAAAGGTAAATGTAGAGAAAATGTGGGGAAGATTCAGAGTAACAGCTAATGGAAAGAAAAGTTCTATAATATTAAAAGGTTGTGCTGTTCCGATCGCCTTGGGACACCCCTGATCTCCGGAAGTAGTACCGATTTGATATCGATGAAAGAAAAAGGTATTTTTCTCATTGTGTCTAAAATTTGAGCTTTTTTTTTTTTTTTTTTTTAATTTTTGACAAAAAAAAACCCGTTTAGTGGTTAACAATCAATATTTGCACAGTACTGAATAGGGCGTTGCAACAGCTATTGCGTCTACCGTCAAACCGAAAGTTTGTTCCCACGGTACTTGGCAGGGCTAGTGACAGGTCTTAGTCATTTCAAGTGAGAGCAAACACAAGAACATAAATCGGAAACAAGCACCTTTAACTTTTGACTCAGCTTGCCAAAAGTATTGAAATGTGAGAAATACACATTGTACAGTGTGCTACGCATAGTCAAATTGTCAAAATAAGATGCTTTTATGTTAAAGGAGTTGTAATGATTTGCCTAAAAATTAATATTTTATCGTTTCAAGCTGGTTGAGAGCAGTACAGACTCCATTTGGTGAGTGAAGTTAGGAAGTATGAGTATGAGAGATGGCCTAATCGGAGGGAAGGTTGAGGGTGACTGATCCCTTTTCTTTCAAGGAGAATGAGGAGACTGTGACCAAGCTTGCACTGATTGCTTATATTGTGTCTGGGAGCAACATTCATGGAACCCTTGATGAGATGGAAAGGTACATGTACTAAAATATTTAAGCAAAATCAACGCAGTGACTTGATGAATTACAGCAAGTGTTGCTATCTTATAAATTTGCTTCAATGAGCATTATATTAACAATGGTGAGACACATATGTGCTATAACCAGTGCATTGGTTAACTGTCAAGTACTATTGATCAGGTTGGCAATAATCAAGCTGATTTAATCATGATTTAAATTTAAAAAAAGGTTTTGGTTTTTTTAATATTATTATTTGATTAAATTGATTTAAATCGATTTTTATAATTTAAATCACGGATTCAAATCATGATTTAAAAAAAATCACAAACCCTTGTTGAATTCAAGCTTTGCAATACACAATACACGTATATGGTTCATAACTGTGGCCATAGCATTCATAATGTACATACATTTGCCATCTTTTCCGATGGGATATTTTTTGATAGAAAACTTTTTATGAGGACCAGCTGCACATGTATGCATGATTTTTGGTATTATATCTCTTGTATCATACCTTGTATATATTACAAACTAACCTTTTTTAATCCTGGTGATAAGACAACATTTGTTAACCTCTAAAAGCAATCCAGTAACTGTCATTTTTGACCCTCTCGTGTGATGAATTTTCCCTGACCGCACTGTGCTATACCACGACCACTTTCAGGAGTACGGCCCACCCACTGCCTTCTTGCTTTTAACATCCCCTTGTGTCTCATTACGTAACACCCACGGAACACATATGAATATATTTGTTTATAAATCACTGAGTTACCCCCCAACATGCATGCTTCTAATCTCCAAGGGTAATGGGAATTTGACTCAAATGACCCAAACTATACAGTTTCAAGACTTTGCACAACCCCATAATCCCTTAAGCTCACAATTTTTCAGCAAGTGCTTCAGATAATCTTCTCAGCTTCTTTTGAACTGTTAAAATCACCCATTTTCAATCGGATGCCACGCTCCAATTATCAAGCACAAAAATCGGCATTTTCAAGAAAACAAAGGTATGGGAGAGAGGAAAGTTGCATAGAATGATTCCTAATACCCCAAAACCATGGGTATGCACAAAAATTAAGCAAATTGAACAAAAAAATAATAGAGTTAGGCATAAAAAAAATGTTTTGCGTAACCCGACCGACCCTAAGAAACACCTGCAGCTCAAGTTTGATGACCAATTAGCCACACATAAAAAAATATTCTGCCGGACCACCCCCGATTACTGTGATTTACGCTGTTTTTTTGCAAATTAATTAGCTCATTTGGCAAGTTAATTTTGGCCGAAATATGCCTGAAATCCAATCAGGTTGAGAAACCTTCAACCCTGCCTTTCACCACGTTACATCATTATACAACCTTACAGAACTCCAAATAACTGCCATACAAGCCTTGCCGGGAAAAATGTTCTAAAAGTAGCAAATTAGATACTTAATTAGCATACATTTTGCACTCAAAATCTAATCAGGTTGAAAACTCATCATCAACCCGCTTCTTTCCCCAAGTTTACATCATCATAGCCTATGGAAAACTCCGATAAATCGTACACTAATATGGCCAAAAATGTTGGACATTTTCTGTGCAAGATTGACCTTTTTCCTCCGACTTTTTTCCCTACCCCTGGCAGAACCGGGGAGGAACCCTGGGGAATGATTTTAATGGTTAGTAAGGATGGTTTCCCATCCTACAAATACCCAAGTTTGGCTACTCTAGTGCATCAAAAAAAAAAGATATGCCCAAAGTTCCGGGTGGTAACAATTTTGTCACAGACATACATACATACGGACAACGGGACGGAGCCCAGTTTAAAGTCCCCTCCCGAACTTCGTTCGGCGGGGACAACAAAGTTGAGATGAAGCATTAAATTTCCAGAAGAGATCATCAGATCGAATATTAAAGCAGAAGTGAAGCGCAAGGAATTGATAATTGCTAAACGGAAGGCAACAATTTAAGATTGCTTCGGTTCTCAGCTAGCTAGCAACAGTTGTTGGCGGAAGGGAAGAAAATAAACAAAAATGAAAAAGAAGCAAAAAATGCTAGGATGAAGCAAAAAACGTGCTTGTAAGGAAACTTACACAGGATGTTGATAGAGCTGAAACAAAAACGTGATTACTGAAATAAAAACAAGCTGCAAAAGCAGTTGAAAGAAAAAAAAGACCCAACATGATTCAAAGTTGGGAGAATGAAAATTGAGTGATCTTAAATCCAACAATTGAATCGATCCAAAGTGGAGTCACAAGGTTTCAGAAACATGGAAGGAAAAAAGTATTCCAATGGATGAAAACAAGGATTTCGGGTGACGGAATCACTAATAATGTGCCAACAAAGAACATCCCAATGTGATTAAGCAGTTTGGAAAGAGAGCGGGCCATCGTTATTGTGATGATTGTTCCACATAGGGGTACAGTGAACTAATGGCACCGAGGAACTTGGAATCATTTCAGGTCTGATGAGTGCAGCCGTTGCTTAATGGAAGAGAAGGAAATAAATCTGGATTTTTGATGCCATGACCCAGGAGGGGTTCATGGTAAACAGCACATATTACTTGCAGGGACAAAGTTATGTGCTCGCTGTTCTATCAACTCCTGTGGAAAAACGAGGAAGGAAAATAAGACTACTTTATGCACTATAAATGACAGCCATCTAAACCCATATAGCACCCACACCATTCTATTGAGTCCAGGAAGTGAATAGGCCATGCCCACATCAATTTGCCTTTCTACTTTCTAGATGCTAGTGCAGGTTAACTCAGGTTACTGGGCACCTCCCAGCACCAGATCTGGAACAGCTTGAGAGATCCCCTTACATCGATACGAATCAGAGCCTGTTGTTTTTACGGTATAGTCTGAACAACACGCAGCGAGTGCTGAGTGAAAATGAACAGCGCTTAAGTTCCTCAAACAAGGAAACTATTGGAAGCTGCTTGCAAATGCCCACCCCCCACTGCTGTCCCATAGGTCTGTGAAAAGATTCCTCTGGGAGATCACTCTCCATCAGAAGATACAGAATTAGAACCTGTGTTTACGCTATCAATGGTACAGACCACCAGCTGGGGCTGCAGGCCCAGACGCCTAGCTGTTCATATTGAACATGAACAGCCAAAAAGTTCCAAAAATTGCTAGCAACAGAGGCAGAAGACAACGTACTGCGTCCCCCTCCTCTGACAAAACATCCATGTGATGCAAAAAACAGCAACACCCCAAAAACTCTAAGCTGACCTTACAAAAGGGCTTTGAGCATTGGAGGCACGACTTCGAGTTAGAGAAGTGCCATAAGCCCAGCATATGGACAAAGGAAGATTTCATTTACTATTAAACTAAAGTTTGGGGGGACTATTTACAATGTGTTTTATTAAACCAAATAAAATTATAAAATAAAAATAGTAATGCTGTTACAACAAGGCTTCTCCACCAAAAAAATAGCCTGTGTAGGTAAACTGTATACTAGATTGTGGGCCTAACGGTTTGATCCTAGCAGGATCTTCATCAAAGGCAAACTGACAAACAACGATACGTCAGGGCCCGCAATATATATACAGTTTACATAACATGGTTGTTTGTTTTTTTAATTTTTCTTTTTTGTTTATTTGTATTATTTAAATGGAATATTATACTAGGACAGATGTGGCGCTGGCCCTTTGCCTGTAACTAAGATGGGATGAATGTAAAAATGTGCTTAAGGACAAACAAAGCAAAAGGAACAAAGGATATTGGTTCAGAGGAGTAGTAGTTATTTTTAGATGGAGGCATATTCATTATTCATTAAACACATGAGGCAAACATTGGATATGGCGAGAGCAGGGCGGGGCCGGCCACAAGGGTTGGTAAAATCATAGGAGGGTGGAGGGACGACGAAACGACGACGAAACATCATGGTGGGGGGGGGACTCCCCAACAAAACAACAAAACAGTAACAAAATGAAACTCATTTTTTCTTTTCCCTTTTCCAAAAAATTTTGGTTATAAACCCCTATTACTTTTTTGCAATTATGCGTAAAACTCTGGTTTACTAAATTTGAAAATTCATGGGGTCGGCACCCCCCACCCTGCCAGGAAGACACGATGACTACTCTACCTGATGGTCAGCCTGGATATTCCCCTTTAATGTTTTAGGGGTTATTCCAGAGATTGTAAAGTGTTCCTGGACACCGGGTGTGCAATGGGTTGATTTCCAAAAATGCCCAAAATAAGAATTCAAATATCCCTCATAAAATTCAATTTTTTAAATAATTACTAATATTTATTAAGTTTCCTAAGTACTGGAGTTAAATAAATGGAATTTGCTGGCAAAAATCAAATGGAAAATACATTTAAAATCTTACTTCCTACAAAGTAATCATATATGATACATAATTGCAATTGCAAGTAATCATTTAAATGAAAATTAGTGGTGAGGTTGGTCATTTTTATGGGCATCATTGAGATACCTCAACCTTCACGATTACCTACAAAACACAATAATTATATTTTTAGAGGGGTGGGCCTAGGATGGCATGATTCTAGCAAGCATGACGATGCGAAACTCAATCAAAGCACGGCGAATCAAGCTCAAATGAGTACAACTGAAAAGTAAATTGACTAAATATAATAGAAGCACGGAGGAAAAACTTGGAGAGCACAAAATTAAAGCCGAAAAATACCACGGTCTCGAACCGGAGATCTCTCGCTATCTAGACGTGAGAATACCACTCGGCCACAGAGGACTGTGTTTATGTGGATACCAGAAAAAAGAGCGCATGTATTTCAGTTTTACTCAGAGTTTCAGCAGACCGTAATTATATTTTAGAGGGGTTGGGCCTATATGCATGATTATTTCTAGCAGAATCTATGATGATGCCAAACCTCAAGTCAATGCACGCGGGGATAAAGTAAATGATACAAACCTGAGAAAAGTAACTTGAGTTAAATATTATAAAAGGCCGGAACGGGAAACTGGCAAGAAAAATAAAGATGAAAAATACACGGTCTCGAACCCGGATCTCTCGCTTCTAGGTGGGTGGAATTACCACTCGGCCACAGGAGATGTGTTTATGGGATACCAAGAGCGAAACGAGCACTAATGTATGTCAGGTCTTTATTTCAGAGTTTCAAGCGGTCTCGTAATTATATTTTTAGAGGGCTTGGGCCTTGATGATGATTTAATGATGATGCAAAACTCAATTCAATGCACACAAGGATCAAGTAAAAGATATACAGCCCGAGAAGTTAACTTGATCAATATATATATATCTATATAAGGAGCCCGGAGATACTGGCAAGCACAGAATTAAATAAAGACGAAATTGGCCCCTATTTGCGTGGACACCGGTGTGGCCAGAGATATAGTCCTCCGCTTACAGTCCGGGAAACAATGGTGAACCAATATGGCATCGTTCACGTTGACTCTGCCACGACAACATTTAGTTTCACCCCCCTTATACCGGTGGCATCTATATGAAGCCCGGGACTATATGGTTGCTGCGCCTGGTCCATATCTCCTTTTACCACGTGTGTAGTCTGCCCTATATCAACCAAAAAAAATTGTGGTCATGTCAGGGGCGTAACCAGACCGAGCCTCCGGGGGGGCAAGCAAGACTCATAGAAGTTTCCCGATTTTTCAGGCGCCAATTTTTTCGGCTCGCTGTGCTCGACGAGTAGACCCAGCCTCGGCATAACCTTCACCCTCCTTTCTCATTCGTCCCGCCTTCTTTTTCTCTTCTTCCCTCTTTTTTTCACTTTCTTCTTCTCTTTCCTCTTTTTCTTTTACTCTTGTTCTCTTCCTTGTACCTTTTATTCTCTTCCCATTTTTTGGCTCCCCTTCCGATTTTTCCCGATTTTTTGGTGTCCGGGGGCAGATGGCCCCCCCGGGCCCCCCCAATGGTTTACGCACTTGGTCATTGTTGATCTTTCCCTTTAGTTTAGATTTTTAAGGAAAATGACCGGAACTCGGCATATGTTTTTATTATTATTATTTTTGTTATATTATCATGTTTACTGTTAATTTTGTTATCAGTAAACAGATTTTTCGTCTGACAACCAGTCTACACCATCTGTAGACGACCGTGACAAAGATGCCCTACATAAAGTAATCGAGCAGCAGAAGGAGATGATCGAAACCAGAAGAAAATTTTGGCAGGGCCGCAAAAGCCTCGAGTTGATGGTCGGACTGCAAGCAAGGCGACTAGCCGACTCATGAAAAATGAGTTTGATCTGAAGAATCAGATATGTAAGTTTCAAAACTTTTTGCACATGTAAGAAACTTATCTTGCAATGTCTTCACTGATCAAATCTTTCATTTTTCATCATGTAAACTAGGATGCTTTTTTCCCATGAACATGAAAGAGAAAAACACATATTTTTCGCTGAAAAGCCAAAGTCTTTCGATCCGAAAACTTACTTTTTCCAAAAATGATAATTCAAGGGTTTATGAAAATTTGGTTCTCTGCCGATAAAAATTTGGTTTCGATTTGGAGTCCTACACATATACATCGTGCGTTCTCATTGTACCAAAAGCCTCTTTTATAAGCATTATATTCTGGCTGTTTTCTTCAATTAAAGCAAACTGAAACCTGGAAACCAGACCGATTTTTTTCACAAAGACTTGTTTATCTTGATAAGGACGCAGTGATGACGAACATACGAACGTAATATGAAACCACAAAGGTAGGGTACTAAAAGATGCGGATGGCGAACGGCTATAAAGTAAATAGTATATTTAGTATAGTCAAAGAGCAGGTCGTGCAAAAAATTGCTTATTTTCTCCTTAGCAACACGGTCGGACTTTGAATGTCCGCTATGAACAAAGTGTAAAATAGTTTTTGATCAGTGTATTGTATTTTGTGAATCCTTCGTTCGTTACCAATTTTTAAATGTTAAAAAATAGGAGTTATATGGTGGATATAACTAACACGCTAAAATCAGCAAATGGTTGATATTGAATGTAAAATGGTTATATTTAAAATGGGGGCGTATCCATAAGGTGACACCCTTCTTTCTGAGCACCCTTATGAATTCGGGAAACTTTAACAGAATAAACCACACGGTTTATGTGGTGTATTCTGTTAGGTTTCCGAATTCATAATGGGTCAGAAAGAAGGGTGCCCTTATGGAAACCACCCTTAAAATGGTACAGTTTTTGGCTACATTATAGTTTATAATTTAAATTTTTTATCAATAGAAAGATAAATGCAAGAACTATATGCAATACGCATTTAGGAAACCACATATGTCATCAAGAGTTTGCCAATATTCAGTTTGCCAAAATTTGCGTTACTACGGTCAATTCCATCGGACAATAAGGGACATCTGAATTTAAATTTTTTAAAGTTTTTAAAACAACTACTATCTACAATGATTTTTTCAAGAAATAGCCATTTTGTATATGTTGGCAGAAGAAAAAGCTACAAATTTATTTGACTGTATGCCATCAAACATTGGCCCAGGTCCATTATTAAAATGTTATAAATGTAAGCTTTTATTTCGGAAAAACTTCACAAAGATTGCGCGACTATTTGCAGCCAAAGCGTGACCGGCGTGGCTGACTGGTGGGGGACTGTTGAAGCGAGAAATTAAATGGGGCAAGCCAAAAAAGTCAAAAATCCTAAAAATCAAATTCTAACAAAGGTATATTTTATATCGAAATATATAGATGTGTCAGATAGAATGTTTTTCCTCTTGATACCAGAACAACATATAGCCGCCCTTACATGTTAGCGACAGTTTGCAATGAAATGTGTTTATAAAGAGAGGTTTTTAATCCTGATATTTTAGGAACTAATTGGCATCTACCTTGTCACAGAGAGTGGAAGACCAGAAGGGGATTCATAAGGACCATGTAAAAGTCAAAATACTTGATATGCAGCGTAACTGCTTCAAAAACTGGAGAAATGAAGAATTGAAAAAGGTTACAAATATCGAGATGCATAAACTACTACTAATACTAAACCAAAGGTGTAAAATCTGGTTTTGTCCCAGTCAACGGGGGTGGCCGGATTCACCTCACATTTGCAGCAAACCGCCCTGACTCCTTCCTTCCATTTCACCCGATTCCAATGCATCCTCCATCCTCAAGCCACAAACCCTCCTACTCTTTGTTTTTTTTTTTCCTCCTCCATGTTTCTTCCCATGTCTTCTTTGGACGTCCCCTCCTCCTCAAAACCGCTCAACTCGAAACTCAAAAGCCCTTCTTAACACAGCTCGTCCTCATTCCTCCACAACACATGCCCACCAACGTACACTATTCGCCTTGCCAACCGGTCCACCGACTCTTCAAACCCAACATCGGCATCAAGTCCTCAGTCTTCATCTGTCCATCAAACTTTCACACACACATTAGCTCTATCATTGATCTCTCTGTCCTCTCAAAATTCCCCATCTCATTTTCGCTCCAGGACACCACGTCTCACTCCCATACAGCATCATGATCTCACAAAGCTATATACACCATTCCTTTCATCTTCAAAGGATATCTTTCCATGCAATCATAATCCCCAATTCCCCTAAACTTCCACTCCACCCATACTCACTCTCGCTGTCACAGCCACCTCACATCCACCCACCCCCCTACCTTATCCCCCTAGGTATGTGAACTTCTTACTGACTCCACCCCAATAACAACAATTTTCCCTCCTGTTCACCATCCCTCCAGTTTCCCTTTCACATCTTTACACACAAAAAATCTCTGGCCAAACTAGGGGTCACTCTCTTCACTTGTGCATCTCCCATGGATCCCATTTCCCACATTTCTCACACCACATGAATTTGCTTTTACTCTTTCCCCACAATACCCCACAGGGTCTACCATACTCGCTCCACCCCCTCTCCGCCCCCACTCACAGCACTTTTGTCTTTCCAAGTTTACCTTCAGACTTAATCTCGAAAGCCTTCTTCTATTTCACCCAAAATTCTCCCTCAAGTCCCTCTCCAGATTCTCACTCATTAAACCAAGTCATCACATACAACCGTCTCACTCAGCAAACCTTCTCTTGCACTCTCTGTGACCACATCAATTACAATGGCAAAAATCAATGGCAAATACAGAACCTTGATGCACCCACCTTCACCTCGGACCCTAGACTCCTCTGAAAAATCAGACCCCACTTAACTCTCGTTTTGGCTCCTTATACAACTCATCACTGCTCTAAACATACTTCTGGTTTAATCTCTCTCTTCCTCATCGCCCCACCCTCCATTCACTTCTAGGTACCTATCAAATGCCTCCTCCAAGTCTACAAAACACATTTATACAGCTTTTTTCCCTTTTGCTTGTATTCCTCTTGCACCCTCCTTAAAATAAACACTGCATCTATCGTTTCCCTTCCCTGGCATAAGCCCAAATTGCATCTCATCCACTTCCACTATCATCCGGATCCTATTCTCCAACCCTCTCCACCCTCTTCATATTGCATGCTTCAATAACTTCACACCCCTATATTCACCACAACTCATTGCATTCCCTTTCCCTTTAAATCCCTTAAACTGTCTTACCACACTCACTGCCCACGCCACCGGCATCTCGCCCGCCCCCAATCCAACACTCTCTGACAACTCATCAGCACCCCATCAATTCCCTATCTCCACTGCACTAAATCATCTCAACCCTCACCTCTGAGGGTCCAACCCCAGCCCTTCCTTTTTCCATTTCTCTTATTGCCTTCATTCACCACTTCTTCCCTGCTGACCCTCTTACTGGCCCTTCCACCATATCAGCCTCCACCTTATGATCCCACTCATTCTCCTCAGTCATGATTCTCTCCATATTCTCTTTCCAGACTCTTTCTGCCTCTATCTTTCTCACCTGAAATTCAACTTTCCATCACTTTCCTCTCATCATCTTCCCCCTTCAACATCTCTTCCATCTTCTTCCATCCTTTTTGCACAGATTGCCTTCACTATCCTTCTATACCTCTTGTTTGGATTATCTCTCTCACCTCACTCAGCTCCTTCTCTGCCTCCTCCTTCATAGCTTCGCAAACCACTTTCTTCTTTGCTCCTTCTTTAGCCTCTTATAAGCTACCTTATTCTCTTCTGTACCAATTTTTCTCATATCCTTAACTGCATCCCTCTCTCGCTATCACTCCCTCACCTCATCAGTCCACCACCTGTATCTCCCTCCTGTTCTCTCCTATACCTTTTGTTTTCCCCCCAACCACTTCATCACATGCCTGTACCACTCCTTCTTTAAAGCACCCCCACCGTCTGACACAAACATCATCCCCCAACTCCCCTACTTCCATCTCAAAATTCCTTTTTTCCTCTCTTCCTTTCACGTCCAGACTTTCCTCCTCCCTCCTCTCTGCACGAAACTTCCTCACCACCTTTTTCACCTGCCTCTTATCACACCTCCTGCAAACCACCAGCCGGTGTTGCAATTTCTCCAGAATTACCTTAACAATTCTTCAGAATATTTTTCCTCTGCCTCTTACCCACCCACTAGCACAAAATATCTCTGTCCTCATTCCCTCCTAGCTATTGTCCACTTCCTTTTTGTCCCTTTCTGAACCATGTATTTGTCAACGCACCTCTCTCTTTCTTCTCTCATCACAAAACTCAAGCAACATGCTTCCTTCTCCAGATTCCTCTCTCCAAACACATATTCCTCCAATGAACACCTTCGAACCTTCGATCCTTTTTCCCACATCCCGTTAAAATCACCAACACTAAGACCAATTCACCAACACTTTGCACCAGACACAGGAGAGCGAGATTAGATTTTTCCCATTCCTCCCTCTTCCTCGTCATAAAACTGTTCCTTTTTCTTCACGCTTCCTTCCACACTGTGGCGCATCCCACATATCAACCTCACTAAAACCACTCTTACTCGAAAATCATTGTAACTGTTATCACCCTATCGCTCCTCCTTCTTACCTCCACCACCTTTCACACAGCTCCTCTATTCCAAGACTTCCCACCACCACGGCTACAAGGAGCTGATCCAACAATATTTAGATGCATGGTTCCCCCCCCCAATCCCTTCACTATTCCTGCCCACCACAAGCTTTTACCTTCTCCCTCTAACCCCAACCCCCTAGCCCCCCCCCTCTCCACCCCTCTCCACACTCACCATCCTGTACACCACACCCACCTCCACCTTCCCTCTTCCCTCTCATTCCCAACTTATCTCCAATAGCTATCTCCCACCCCTTTCCCCTTCACACTATTCAACTATCCCCAAGTTCCAGCTTCCACCCTCACCCCCGAGCCGCCTATCGGGCTTATACCGTATTTTTTATTTTTTTCTTTGATAATTGACATTGAGGAACAGAAGATATAGCGCATCACCTTTCTTTTCGTGTCACTGGCAATATTTTTATTATCAAAAGATTTCACCCCAGGATATCATGACGCGTCTTGGGTAGGTTCTTCGAAGAATTCGGTCTTAGATTTTGCGAGTGGTTTTTTTTTTTTTAATATGCTTTTAGACACAAAGGGTAAAATCTATCTGTTAAAAAGTCCAAAACCCCCTTAAAATCATCACTCACCCAAATATGTCGTATTTCACTATCTCTTATAGAACAACTCATACATTGACATAATTTTGGTCGTTGTTGCATAAAGGTGTTGACTGATGCAACTTTTATTTAAAACAACTTCAAAAATAATGTTTATATTAAGTAGAATAGTAATATAGCATCAATCGTTTCTATATCGTTTCAAGACCCAAAATGAAGGTCCTTCAAGAATTCATAAATTTTTACTGTAAAACTAATATGTTACATTCGCAACATGTAATCACATAATTGGACCTCCTAATGTCATAATTAGTGAAATTGAGTATAGATATAAACGTTGAAACAAAAGAAATAACGATATGACGAAACGTGAACTACAGTACCATAAGAAAAACGCTAGGGAATACGCCTAAAACAGTTTTTGAATATTTAAAGAGTGTTTGAGCTAGCCTTGACTGATTTCTGTAACTTAATATTAAGTATAAAGGACAAGGACACCTGTGCCAATTTCAACGCTTCCATTGACGAGCTAGGGAGCGGATGTTCAACCACTGAACACTCCATAGTTGCAAGGAGTCCAGACTAAGGGTGAACTCAAGAAACAGATGGTTGCTGAAAGTTGATTGACATCTTATACTTGGAAAACATCTTCATTCATATGAACCTTCATTCTCATCTTGTGATAGATGTGTCAATAATATGAATAAAAGAGCATATATATCGTCTGTTTTTTCATGTGTTATTTCTACGAGTTTGCATTGCACGATTTTTGAGTGTCATGCATCACTTAGTGACTTTTCTTTTATCAAACACTTAAAAATTTCTGTAAATTAACGGACATCAAATTTATGGAAAATGTTTTCTTAAATTCACTAAAAAACAAATTTTATAAGATATGCCTCTTGAATTCTTTCAATGTGGTAATTTATTTCATAAATTTGAATTTTTGAGTTTATATTACGCGCCATGATAAAAAAAACTCATATGCCTACAAACAAAAAATGAACTTGTTAATTTATGGAAATTACGAACATTTCTGACAGCAAAATATCCAGAATTTCTGTATTTTTAAATTACGGATAATTCTATTAAAATATGCAATGTTTTCCGTAAAAATATTGTAAAAGTTCGCAAATTGACAAAAGTTTCTATTGTGTTACAGAAAAATCTGTAAACTTACTGAAAACTTCACACTGGTTGTTGATGCCGATTTTAATCTACTGTTGCTGTTAAGATGGCATGTCATACCCAGGTCATTATGGGGGCAGGAGATGCCAACTTAAAAGCTGAATCAGAGATTTCCTGATGAGGACGGACTCAATTTTCAAACAAATCGTGTTTTTGGCATAAACATAATGCTTGTCCATGTACTAATCACTGTGTGAAATAACTAAGCTCAAATGGAAGTCCTTCATATAAAAAACCATAACTTTGTTATAAAATACCGGATCCGGAATTTTCGTTATACACGGTATCCCATGGCACTCTGCATAAATGTTTACTGCATGAAAACGAAAAATCCTATTCATCGCTAACGTTCGGAATTAAGCTTTTTAGGCAAACTATCTTTAGTTCTAGATGACTATTTTTAATTTCTGCACAAAAAATTATATTCCATTTTATTTCAAAATGTATGTGTCAGCCTTCAACAGCAACGGTAAATTCAAATCATCAACATCCGACATGGTAACCTGAGTGCTGGTCGCGAATATTAAAATGAGCGTTTTTTGGAAATTACACTGTTTTGCAGCCGAGTTAGTCCATTAATCCCGACGGATTTTGAATATTTTTTTCCAAAGAAAGAAATATGAAAATATCTGTAGGCAACATACTTCATTTTATATATATTCCTCCACCGATTTTTGATGTATAATTTCCCTAATTATTCCATTTGATCATTTCACTTGCAGGTTTTTTCACCTACCCAATCACTTGCTCTTGGTACACGTCTTGATACACACTATTTCCAAAATGACTGCTCAGAAAAGAGAAGCAAAATGGTCAGACACTTTCAACACACAGAAAGCCGTAGAACATACAGTAATGGGGACATGTGGAACCCATGGACATTTTATTCAGTATTAAATAGCAAGAAACATTGGCTTCATGATTGGCTAATAATGGAGGATTTGTTGGCTTCGCAAATGACTTCAAATGTAAGACTCCAATGAAGTTAAACCAAAGGGTAAGGGAGAGTGAAGGTTGGGGACGTACGCTGTAAAAAAAAAAAGGCCCACAAGTTTTCTGTGAAGTCGTATTCATCTTGAGAAAGGACAAAACACAATTAGAGTCTATGATTTCTGTGAAGAGGTAGTCCTCTTTTGAGAAAGGACATTACACAATTCAGATTCTATGCATGTCCCAGCAACTCCCTCTTCAAGAACACATGCTGCATCTGCCTAAATACGTATGAACTACAACTCAACAGCGGTCATTGGGCTTATTTACCATTGTAAAGTATTCATCAGCTGAGTTTGGAACACATGTCATCGAGAAAAGTCAAATTCCTCCCATCACATTTCTGGCAATGTAGAAATAGATGAGTCTATGTTTGGACGGAAGCAAAACTATTCATAAGGGGAGAGGGGGCAGACAAGGAAGTGAATTGAATAATAATTACTTAAATTATCACTCAAACCTCTGAGAAATATACGCAGCTTTAAGGTTTACAATACATATATCAACTGCCACAAATATATAAACACGATAAAGTACCTCTGTATGATTTATGATTTATGTGCATTTCATGTGTAAAGTGGCTCCAACTTCAGCAGGATGAAAATGTGAAATACATCGCCCATTCATTCCCTCTGAAGACAGAAGTGTGAGAATTTTATTTTTGTTATAAAAAAAACCCCTGATACTGGTGGTTGAAAAGAAAACATACAAAATAATGCCACCAGACCCACAACAAAATCAAATACATGTAAACAAAGATATTACATAAAAATTAAAAATTCTTAATCTCACAATGTAGCTATCAGCACACACAAGTCAAAGGAGCCTCATGTTAACGGTACAACTAACCTTCAGTTCTAAGGCATCATCAAACTGATGAAAATTTGGCGCAAGTTCAACTCAAGGCCTTGAAGATGTAGAGACAGTTGGTCTGGATGCCACCGGCATCCAAAGAGCCAACAGCAGTAGTCATGATGAAGCCCCACACCGTCTTAGTAAAGACAGTTCATAGGTCACAATCACACATTCCCCCTCTACTCCAGATGCAAGTGAAGGGTATCCATCCAGTTACCAGATTCCTGGAACACGCTAGAGATCCCCTCCATCAGATATAGAATCGGAGCCCGTCATTTTTACGGTATCGTCCGAAACCAGCGAGTGAAACAAACAGTCGTCCGAAACCAGAGAGTGAAACAAACAGCAGCTAAAGTTCCAACAGGCATGAAAACACAGGAACCCAATTCAAGCACCGCATCTACTGTCATCCTAATTAGGTCCTATGAAAGAGATCCCCAGGGAGATCCCCCTCCATTAGAAGATACATAATCAGAGTGCCCCCCCCCCCATTTTTACACACTTATCTTCTGGTACAGAAACCAGGAATGCTGGGGCCGCCTGGCACAAAATAGGCCTACTGTTCTTGTGAAACCAACAGCCAAATGGGTGCCAACAACTTGCGGCAAACAGAGACAGAACACAGAGTCACTCCAAGTACCACAACCCCTGCTGTGACAATGTCCCATGGTGCAAAATGGAAAACACAAAATCTAAGCAGGCATACCACAACCTGTCTTCGTTAATGAACTACACAAGGCAACTTTACGTGCAAGCTCGTTCAATACGAGATTGATCAGTGATGCCTGACGTCTGCTACACAGCCTCATCTTTGGCCCCAAGTTTCTAAATCACGATAAACATTTATCGCTGTAAATACAAGTGAGCACGAGTTCCACTGCAATTTTGAATTTCCGCGCAAAGTGATGTTCATAATTTGCTAGTTCCTGACTGTATTACTAACTTTAAATAGTTATAAATGGTTTTTGTCGAATGAGATTAAAGTTCCTAAGCCAGTTGTGATAAAGCAAATTTCTGATAAAAATAGTGAAAGGAAATATAAACAATTTTCGCTCCGACATATAGCTGGAAATCAACGCATCGCAACCACGCTGTATTGTTAACAAAATTGAACTCCATTGTCCTGTGCTTTGCATGGTGCATAACTCCCATTCACACCACAGCTGTTGATTTGCAGCCAGAGATGCCCCATAAATAGTCATATCGACCGACCTGTTAACAGCACGTCCCATTTTCTTGGCATTCATTACCGTTACAATAGTATATTGTAGCGTCCATTTTAGTAGGACTTGATTATAAAATGCTAGTTCCTGCCTGTATTACCCCAAGTTCAATGTTAATTTGTTAATATTTTGAAAGCCAATATCGGTACGGTTCAATGATAGAGGTCTCCGCCTTGATAAACTTCGCTAAGTGAATATTTTCAAAGTTTTTTGAAAGAGTAATTTTCACTATATTTTTACTCAACATAAGCTCCGATTTGAATCAAATTTGAAATTTATTTTCTTGATTTGAAAGGATGATCAACAAGAATGGTTCTTTAACTAACTGCCTGTACATTTTTGTACAAAGTTTTTGTTAAGTCAACAGATACGAGTGGATTTTAGATCACTAGTGCAAATCTAATTAATATTCAAAATCCACGTTGACTGTGCATACGGGGAACGTAAAATAAAGGCCTTTCTAGACCTCTGCGGCCTGCCTGTAAGCTGACATAGCCAGAGGGCTTTGAGCCATTGAGCACTGACTCTTGCCTTTGATGCACTATAAATAAGACCAAAGGTCCCTGGGAAGAAGTCAGCCTGTGGAAAATGAACACTATATAAGTTGCAAGGGACATTTACAAATGTGATTTAAATCAATGTTGGAAAGTATTGCTAAAAGAATTAAATAATTTTTTGTAAATGCCCACAATTGTATATTTAAAAAAATTACTAATTACTTAAGTTGGATTGATCGCTTCACTTAATTATTTTTTTGTAATTTTTTTTTTATGAGGGATTACATCTGCACTGAATTTGATATCCACAAGTGATGCGCAGACTATTGGCTGTTTAAATTATAAAAAAAGAAACACTCCATGAATTTATCAATTCATAAGTAATCTTGCAGGCCTACTATTGAATTATTGTATGTTGCACCTAAATTAGTGTTGCACCTACACAAGGACCTGACAAGGACAACTGAAGACGTTGTATCCATAACCAAGAAATAGCAGAAAAGTGGGTAACCATGCATATAAGATATTGTTGGATCAGCTCCTTTGTAGCCGTTTCAAATTCCACTTTTGTTTTGGACATGCAATTTGGTTCATTTTGAAAGACTTTTTTTTTTCCAAATTGTGTTATGTTGATTTAAACCCTGAATGGTCATTTTTACTTAATTTATGTAGAGATAATTCTGCATAATGTTCATTTTCAAATTTGATTACTTGAATCAGGAAGAAACTATAATTTATATGCTTTTAACATAAGCAACAACCGTTAGGAATATTTGGATGGACGAAGGAAACGTTATATTGATTGACATGCAAGAAACCAACAACAATGAGGTGAAAAAAGAATTGCTCTAAATCGGGAGTGACATTAGCTGGCAGGTCGCATGGTAGCCCGATACATTCGGCAATAACCAAACTTCAAATTATTGGGAGTTTCCATAACCTGACACTCTTTTCTGATTTGCAGAATTTTTGATAAACCCCAGCCATCAACTTCCGCAAGCTGGTTTGAACACAACCGGACTATACATAAAGTATC
>JAMKCH010016340.1:0-41226 GCA_023653785.1 Ophioderma brevispina
GGATTATTACCGGAGCTAGTGTGATTTAGTATTCTGCCAACACGACTTTAAATTCGGCCCCTAAACATTGCCTGAGGTTGCTCTGGCTTTTCCGCTACGATAGCCCCTACTATCTTCCTAGGTACGGACGAGGCAACGCTATACGAACGAGCTACCTAAACCATGTGTTTATTCCGTTTTAAAACGTTGCCGAATTCGTAGGGTCTTGGCAGAATGTTTGACGGAGGTAGTAACACTTTGGGAAAGAATTTGATTGTGCCACCACCCACACCATTGAATTCGGCAGCCCGCAACGGACTAACTGCATGTTGAAGGGTGTGGACTGGAAGCAGAATACTAACTTCATAGCCAACCTTTGAATACAATGTTGGGTAGGAATGTTCATCATCAGTGATTCGTTTACTCTTTCAGTATAACAGTATTTTATTTATTGCCGGCCATATACTATTTACTATGCAATATGTCATGCTTTTCTAAGCATAAAATGGAGGCCAGGAGACATCTCCTAAAGCTTTCAAAATATTTACAATTCAGGAGCTTCTGACCCCACCCCGCTAGGTCGCTGCGCTCGCTAAACGCTCTCCTTTGTCCGTGATCTTTGTAAATTTTTTTAAAATACCCTGCTTGGCAATCTCTGATCTATCAGTTGAACAAGTTGAGCATTTACTGCTTTTTATATTTTTGATCTCAACACAAGATCCTCCTCAAATAATTCCTACCATCGACGATATGTCGTTTTACTGACAGGAATAAAAAATCAGACTCTAAATTAAACTTAGTGACAAATATTCCCTGGGGGTAGGGAATGCAATGCTGTCAAGATTTTGGGGGTGAAGGTCAAGGTAGGGATTACAATAATATTATGTTTAATCTGCTAACCTAGCATGTTTAAATAAAAAGCCCCCCCCCCCCCCGCCCCCCATTTGCTATGTCTAAACTTCTTTTCCTTATGAACTCGAGACAATACAGATGTCCAATAAAACTAATACAATCCCAGTAAAAATTATTAAAATATAAACTGTGTCATTCTCGAGATATTTATTGACTTTATTTTTTTTGACTATTCCTACTACTAAAACCTGTCTTTTATTCCCATCCAAGTTGATGACCCCTAACCGGAGATATTGCATTGAACATGAAGGGATAAAATACCACTTGGGCATTTTTTTCCCTTGACGGTTTCAAGAAACAAGGTATAAGGCATGTAGCATCATTGTGAGAATTACCGTTTTTCCAAACAAAGAAAACATTGTACAGATCAGAGTGTAATGATTATCATGCTTGAAACTAATCAATATATTATTTTTCAAACGTGAAATCAACCATTATTTTAATTGTGGGGTAAAAAGGGTCCTCACTCCAGGGGACAATAATTCATGAAATTCATGTTCATTTTGGGGAATTTACTTGCTGAAACTAATGGAACAATCACAAGTCCCCCTGTTGGTGACAAATGTGGCGGACAACGTTCTAATGCGGAGAGACATTTCACCCTTCCCCGATTCACCTCCTCCCTAGTCCATAACCAGGGAGTCCCCCCTCATGAAAAGTCCTCGCTCTGATCTTGATGAAACTCACTGGTTGACACTCTTGTGTTATCGGATCCTAACCCCCGCTATTTTCATCAAGAGTGTCAAGCTGTTTGCGATCAAGGTCATTTAAGGGTAAATGAAGTCAAATATGTATCAATATGCAGAGTAATCCAACAAGGACTTGTTTCTATTCTCACTATCGTTAAAGTGGTTGTTCCGATTTATGGTGTATTGTGTTCTCTCCTTGATATGTAGAGCCGGCACTTGCACCATACACCCCATCAGGTACCTGGGAAACAACTTTTGATGGTTTTTGAATGTTAGAACACATAATGGCATGTTTGCAAATCCCCTATTTCAAACTTTGTTAATAAAGTGGTTAACCACTAAAACGGCCGTTTTTTGTTTATATCTTTGGAATGAAATATATTCGAGGGCTCAAATTCAGGACAACAAGGAAAAATACGGCCTTCTCGGATATCAAAATTGATACTAACTTCTTCTGGTAATCAGGGGGTCCCCAAAGACGAATTAATAACCGGCGTAATAGCGCGAATCCAATCCAATGTATTAATTCCTAAAATAATGCGCCGACGTCGCTGTCATTGTGAGAAGCACAATGACTTTGCTCACACTGACTCCTGCTTTGACGGATCTTAGTAATGAAATTGAGTGGGGCCCCGAAGATGGATAGACCTGGGCGAAAACATTGAATTTCCAATCAAATAAACAGCGACTTTGCAGCCAATACAAACAACTATAATTCTTTTTAAAAATGCGACACTTTTCAGTTCACCTCCATTGCGATAAACCGAGTACAATAACCAACTGAATATAAATTAATTCATGTAAAACAGATTTTTCTAACATTAAAAAAAAAAAAACAAAATGGCCCACGTAAGCTGTTGCTACCTGAACTGAGGCTGAAATTCCCAGCCCCACTGCCGTTCTTATAGGACATGGTATCTCTGCGGTGCCCGATTACAACATTCATGTTCATTTTTCGAACTAAACCAAATGTATGAAGACGACAACATTTAGTAGCCCCATCATGTAATTTTTAGCATCGAGGAATAAATCGAAGAGCTCCGGAGGGCTCTGATCAAACAACTGAACAAAAAAGTATGCCATGATGATCCGTTCTTGGTATGGTCAATCACTGCACGCGTTCATCATCAACTCATGACTCATGTGAAGCATCGGGTCAGGCCGATCCGATGGAAAGTCCCAGGGCAGTGGGTCTTTCAAGAGGTAAAACAAGACTACATGGGTACTTTTCCCACCCAAAAAAGCATTACAAAATTAAAATTCAGTGCTTGAAACAACGCTGGTGGTTTTGTCGAATCGAGTAATTGTACATGCACATTGCCAACCAACTTGCAAGGGATCATGAATGTCTATGCAAATCAGTCACGTACGTGCAATGTTTTGGGATTTCCCCAAGTTTCCCCCTGGAGGGGGGGGGGGAGGTGGCGGGTTGGACAATAAAATAGGAAAATGATTACCAATAACAAGATATAAAACTACCAAATAAAGGCAAATCACCAAAAAATTCCATTAAATAAATAAAGAGAAAATAAGTTGAAGAAATAACAAAACAAATCAAACAATAAATAAACAAAACCAAATACACAAATAAACAAAATGAACGTACAACTATTAAAACACAAAATAAATACAAATAACCAAGATGCAAATTTCTCAAAGGAAAAATGAAAAATAAAATTATCTAAAAAATGTAAATACACCAAGTGGATAATGAACAAATATAAATACAAAATGAAAAAATGTAAATGGTTTATATTTGCATTATAAACAAAATAAATTAATACCTAGACAAAGATATAAAACTAAATAGCAAATAATGGACAAATGAACAGATAAATTCATAACAATGATCAAACAATAAATACTACACAATAAACAAAATGATGTACAAATCTTACAACAAAAATAAATACAAAAACCAAATGCAAATTCCCTGGAAAAATAAAATTTATACAAATTAAATACACAAAGTGGATTTAAATGACAATATACATACAAAATGAAATAAAAATTGTCATGGTTTATAATTTGCAGAATACCAAAATAATAATAATAGACAAGATAATAACAAAATAAATAGCAATAATGGACAAAATGAAAATTCCTTCCTAAAATGAATCCAACATAATAAACAAAACAAAACACAAATAAATATAATGAATGTACAAATATTAAACAACAAATAATAACAAATAACCAAAAATAAAAAAAATAAAAAAAATAAAAAAAATAAAAAAAATAAAATAATTATAGTAAAAATGGTAAATACACAAGTGGATAATGAACAAATATATAACCAAAATGAAAAAATTGTAATGGATATATTTAATGCTATACAAAATTAAATTAATAAATAGATCAAAGATAAAAAAATAAATAGCCAAATACAAATATATGACAAATAAATTAATTTCAAAAAAAAAAATAAAATTAAAATGGTAATTAAATGAAAATAAATGTATTACAATATTGTGAAAAGAAATGTAGACTACAGCTACATGTACATCCTAGGAACCCTAAGGAAATTTTCATTGTTCAGTACCATGATGAGTAAAATCTCAAACGCCTGCATGTCTGAAGAACCGCGATCTTCATTAAACATGTAACAGTGCCAGTATGAAATGTTTTGGATGCTTCTAACAAATCATGCGTAAATAATACCATGATACACAATGGACTATTTTTTTTGTAAAAGAGAACAAGGCCCGGAACTTTGAAATCCACAAGACGCGACAACAGTGGTTCTGGGACAGAAAACGCGCGGTATTTTCCGGGTTGGCAGGTGAGGGCGGCCAAGAAATCCCAATTTCGATGTTTGCCAGTGGTTAATAAAACACGTAAAAAGTGAAATCTTGAACGAAATATTCTAATATTTTTTTTTATATGTTGTCAAGGAATATTTTCCTTGTTCCAAAACCGTTGGAGATGAAGATCAACTCCATTGGAAGGGTAATTTCTGATTTTTTTTGTATTAACATCGAACGAGATTGATGTCATTTGTGGGTCATGGGAACACCCATGGTCGGAGCCACTCAATCACCCTAATTGGTGTGTGGTTTCCGTATTGTTGTAAATTTCGCTTTTGACATTTTGGTTATTGCTTTAAATGAATTGAGGCTTGGCCGCCACCCCTCCTGGGTTTAGGATTCGTGGGACAGCTCCTCTTCGGGTCATGACTATGGCCATTCATGATGACTGTGAGATCGATTACTTAGAGTTTTCAGGGATAACAGCGAAAAGTTGAGGCGAAACACTGAAAATAGCTTCCCGTACACTTCAGGGTATATTTGAATATTCTCCGACAACCTTTGTTACCTTTGTTAACCAAGTTTGGAAAACAAATATTCCAGCCGCGATTCAAGAAACTCA
Source organism: Ophioderma brevispina (assembly GCA_023653785.1). Lineage (NCBI taxonomy): Eukaryota > Metazoa > Echinodermata > Ophiuroidea > Amphilepidida > Ophiodermatidae > Ophioderma > Ophioderma brevispina. The sequence continues at coordinate 4,950 of JAMKCH010016340.1, forward strand.
AAGGACTCCCTATCAACTGTCATTGTCAGAGAAGACCCGACCACGCTGGTAAATGTGATGATTGATGATCATTAATTCTACTCGCACAAAATCTGCATCTTATTTCAAGCAAATCCAGATCCGTAAGATTACCCAGTATTTGTTTAACTATCGCTATTGATTTTATTTATCTCAACAACATCAACGCCAAAAAGTGTATAAATCCCAGCTCTGAAAACAGCGAACAATGCGAAACATTCCTCCACACGTTCATTTTGACACTCGAAATGGCCCCTGAACATGGATAACAAAAAATTTCAATTGCACTTTCTGAATTGGTCAAAACTTGTTACTGGGATATTGACCGTATTATTTACTGGGATTCCCTGGAGACTTTAATAATTCGAGGGGAGACGGCTATCAAAATAAAAATTGAATTGTTTAAAAGTGGAGATTTATTTGGTAGATATTAAACTACGGTATTAATGAAAAAAACTTTGCACCATCTTTTTTCGGTCATTTTGTGAAATCTTTGGTGTTGGTTTGGGCCTCGGTATTTTTCCTTCCTCGGGATCTTGGACGCCCTCCTCGAAAAATACCTCGGCCCAAAACCAACACCAAAGATTTCACACATGACCTCAAAAAGATAGTGCGCAGTATATTGTCTAATTGGAACACCCCCTTTAATCATTAATGATTATTTAACCTGATCAAGGCTTGTCTGCTACTGACATCTTGCTATGTATTTTCACACTGCATTGTATAGTGACATTTCCAAATCTTTAGCACTGAAGGGGCTACCCTGGTCTGGAGAAAGATTAAACCGACTTGGGAACAGATCTAACAAGATAGCCTAATTAGGAAGTGGTCCCTTAATGACCCCGTTGAGGGACTTGACCTTTGACCCCTGGTAATTTGACACCAAGATGTCACAAATGTCATTAAATTAATTTCTAACGTGTTAACAACAACGTTACAATGAACATTATTTTGGAGTTTCAACTCAAATCAGTCATGTCAGGGATTTGACCTTTCACCCCTATAACATGATCCCTGGTCACGGAAGGGGCTCAACTGTACTTGTTCCTGTATTTCCTATGTGCACAAGGATTATTCCTGCCAATTGCAAGCTCAATCGGAGCTTGTTACAGATTTTGCCTTTGACCTTGAACTTTGACCTTGGGTCGCGACTACCATAAGCCTTTCCTCCCAATAATGGTACATCACTGTAGTCAATACAAGGCTTTATAATCTGTCTTCTGTAGGCTCAATATACACCAATTTGGTCTTATTTTTAGTATTGTTTCAAAATTTGACCGTTGACCCCTTTAATGAATTACCTTTGCTCCTGATTCTAAAAAAAAAAAAAACCAAAAACCTCATGGACACCGCAAAAATGCATTGTTCCAGTTCAAATAAAAAAAATTCTACTATGCTTAGTTTTGCAGAATAAAAATTCTTTGGAAATTTTATTTAGCTTTTAATGGAAGTGACCTGTAAAGACCTTTGACCCCTAAACAAATAACTTTGCATACTTGGGCAAAACCTACATGCATATCTGAAAGTTTCATGTCCCCTACTATGTTTGGATATTGAGATAAAATTTTTTTAATTTTTTGATCTTTTTGGTTTTGACCAGATGACCCCCTTAATGACCTTTTGACCTCTTATCCCTGAACACCCTATATGAGCAAGGGTCCTGGTTGTCCTCGAAAAGTTTTTGGTTGTTATTGGCGTAATCCGTTAGAAGATTTTTTGACATTACCTATTTGACGCCTGTGGCCATGTCAAGATAGACAGGGGTCAAGGTCATGTGACATAAAATGGTGGGACGACTCAGCGGTCATTTGTGCAAGTCTGATCAGAATACGTCCAACCATGACGGGTTAGCTAGAGGCAATGAAGTGTTGCCAGAAGAAGAACTAGAGGCAAATTGTACTTGAAGAGCATGACCTAGCTGTGGGGATCAAATGACCACTGGAATGACTAGGCCAGACATCTGGTTGAATGTCATGTTAAGGTACACTAAATGGCTGTAAATTATCACTTGGCTGATCACTGATCAAAATTTTTGTTACACCCTATGTCACTGACCATAGACAATAATGTGCACAACTGTCATATTCAGCACCTTATTTTAGTGCTGGCAGCACCAACCAGTTTAGGAGCGGGGTACCAGGGCCAAAATAATAACATCAGTACCCTGAACTGATTTCCTTTACACCAATGTTGACTGCAACATATCATTTTTCCCTTCTGAGAAGTGGAATCCCCCAAATTACCAGAATAACACCCCTAAAAAGAATGGTCCTCGACCAGTGACCCCATGTAAGAACACCCTGTCGACCTTATCTCTTCCTCAATTCCGTTTTGGCTGTTAACCAGACGGACGCTTGTTACCGCAGCTCTTGTGCTAAATTTTACATCCAAATTAACTGAGATTTTTGATACTGACTAGTTGTCATCTCATACAGATACCCTACTACACTACCATATCTATCCTGGATATATACTGGATTATATACTACTGGATTTAATTATATCGCACTTTCGGACGGAATAAACGGAGGACTTTTTACACCGTCGGAGAGCTCGTTTTTTGTATCCTTTTTTTTGCCGCCATTGCGTCATGTGATCTGTGTAGCGGAACAAGGGTAAACAAAGGCATCCATTGCCGCACTTTGCTGTTTTGACTGCCTTTGACTATAATGTGTGATTTTTTGTTTAATGTTATCTTTTGTTCGGGCCTTGCTCGATCACAATTTATGTGGTCTTTGGCGTATTATTTATTATATGCTTTGTGGATACTTAATAAAATATGTGAAAACTGTGTTTGAAAATTTTCTTCTTTAACCGTTCTTGATCAGTTACTACCGATTTTTGGTTTTTGTGTCCCCCTTGACCGTTTGCGTACCCGGGAGAACTCCACGGCACGCTGGTTATTTTCTTTTTACGGTTTTTATTTGCGCACGCTATTCCCCCCCATTCTAGCTATCACGCTCACCCTTTACTTATATGGCGCACAATTGGCGTTCCGCTGCCCTGCCTCCATTCATGAGTGGACCCCATCCCTTATGTATCGTGCACAGCAATTTTCCGCACCGACAGGTGCTCCTCTTTCTGTCTCGGACTTACGGATGGTCAGTGGGCAATCTTGAGCCTGGGGTACGCCGCTCTTGCTGCGTACACGGAAAGGGGGGGGTGGTGGATCGGTCTCTCCGGCCCGGGGTGCGTCCAGAGGCAGCCGCTGCTGCTCGGGTGCTCCCAGGTGAGGTGGGCTTCGACTGCTTCGCGAAGCGTTGAAGGGATGGCTTCGGGCCGTCCTTGGCGTATCCCTGGCCGTTGGCTCGCCTGGTTCAGCCCTAGGGCTGCTCCGGTGCGGGCTGGCGCGGTCTGCGCTGCCGATCCCCTAGGGGGATTGGCGGCCGCAGGCTTTCCGGTGGTGGTGAGTGGTGATGGTGTGTGCCATGTCGCCCTGGCTGACCCATCGCCGTTGATGTCCCCACCTAACTGGGTTGCGGTCCCGGTTCCCCTCGGCACTTCGACCGCGACCACGGTAGCCGTCACTTCGGGGTATGTCCACGGCAAACATGGGGCGTTGGCTTCGTTATCCCTTGGCGGGACGCCGCGGTGCTGGCTTCTCAAAAATGGCTACTCCCCGCATGTCTAGCCTTGCTAGTCATGCAGTGCCTTCTCAGTTGAGCCGCTGCTGTTTTCCGGGCCTTCCTGGGCTCGGGTAATCGCTTGTCGCTCCGCTGGGCTTGCCTCCGCAGACGCCCCACCTGACTAGGTCGGGCTCAGGCCTCTCTTGGGGGTACGCCTGCTGTGGTTGGTTGCTAGTGCTGGTCCGCCTGGCATCTGCTTCCGCGGGCGGGTCCGCCTTATGGGGGGGACCCGTGGGTCCCCTGCCACTGCTTTCCTGCGGGGCATCCTTCGTGGCCTACCCCTGCGGGACACAGTACCCGCCGCCGCCGACCCTTACAGGTTACGCTGCGTCCCCTTACGTGGCCTACCCACCCTAGTCGAGCTGGACTTCTGGGACTGGTCAGTCTGGTTTTCTTTCGAGCCGGGGCTCCCGCTTGCGGGAGCCCCTCCCTGCTATGGTCACTCCCGGCCTTACGCCGTCGGCTCCCCAGCCGCAGGCACCAGGTGCTGCTGTCGGGGTGCAATCTGACCCGCTTCGAGCGGGGCAGTCGCGCCCCTGCTGCAGGCCGTTTTTGTCTCCTTCTTAGAGCCCGGTCAAGCTGCGGTGGTACCGCCTGGTACCGGGCCAGGGCAGGCGGTCTACCCGCTCCCTACCCTTCGGCTTATGTGCCTGGGACTTGTGGTGTCGACCCCATGCCTTCTCGTCTGTACCCTCGTCAGGGTCGGGCTGGGTGCGGTCGAACCTCACGGCTCCTGCGGTCCAGCCTATGCCAGTTGGTTTAGTCCCTGCGGGAGGCCCTGTTGTCGCCGCCCAGGTGGCTACGCCTGGCCCTCCGCCTTCTTCGCTCCTGCTGCACCGTCCTCTCAGGACCCTAACCGCCGCATATTCCCGTATGTTTCGGAGACAGCGCCGGTGGGGCTTACTCAGACCGGAGGTAAGGTCACCTTGGTGTACGCTCTTTCGCAGCCTTCGACGTCTGGCGACAGCTTCGGAGCAGGAGGAGGTGGACTCCTTACCTCCTCCCGCATGCACCTTAGGGGTGCATGCGGGAAGAGAGTCCACCTCCTCCTGCTCCGAGCTGCCGCAGACGTCGAAGGCTGCGAATGAGTGTCACCAAGGTGACTCACCCCCGAGCCCGAGTCCGCCCTGCCAGCGCTGTCCTCCGACACATCGGAAGTCTGCGGCCTGTAAGAGTCCTGATAGTACGGTGCAGTCAGGAGCAGAGAGAGGCGGTGGGCCAGTCGTCGCCACCTGGGCGCGACACCAAGGCTTCCCGCAGGGACCAACCCAACTGGCGTAGGCGGAGGTGCAGGAGCATCGAGGCTCTACTGCACCCAGGCCCGACCCTGAAGGGTACAGACCGAGAAAGTGTGGGGACGACACCCCAAGTCCCAGGCACATAAGCCGAAGGGTAGGGAGCGGGCAGACCGCCCTGCCCTGGCCCGGTAACCATTCTGTACGGCCGTCAGCTTGACTGCTCCTAAGAAGGAGACAAACTGCTGCAGCAGTTGCGCCAAATGCCCGCTCGAAAGCGGGTCAGATGCAGCCCGACCGCACCTGGTGCCTGCGGCTGTGCAGCCGACGGCGGAGGCGCTGAGTGACCATAGCCTGGAGGGGCCCCGCAGCGGAGCCCCGGTCGAAGACCATGCCAGACTGACCCGCCCCAGCAGTCCAGCTCTACTGGGTGGGTGGCCACGTACGGGACGCAGCGACCTGAGAGGGTAGGCTGCAGCGGGTACTGTGTCCCCGCATGGGTAGGCCACGAAGGCTGCCCGCAGGACCCAGTGCAGGGGCACCCACCGGGAACCCCACCATAGGCGGACCCGCCGCGGAAGCAGATGCCGGCGGGCCAGCACTAGCAACCACAGAGGCGTACCCGCAATAGAGGCCTGAGCCGACCTAGTCTCTTTGGCGTCTGCGGAGGCCAAGCCAGTCGGAGCGCCCCTCTCTACCGGAGCCCCGAATGGCCCGGAACAGCATGCGTTCGGTCCAACTGAGAATTCAGCTGCATTCCTAGTCAATTCTAGACATGCTGGGAGTAGCAATAGAAGCCAACACCTGTGGCGTTCCGCCAAGGGATACCGAAGCCACGCCCCAGGGTTTTGCCGGAACATACCCCGAAGTGACGGCTACCGTGTCGCGGTCGAAGTGCCCGATGACACCGGGACCGCAACCCCGTTAGTTGTGGACATCAACGGCGATGGATCAGAGCCCGGCGACCTGGGCACCACCATCACCACTCCCGACCACCGGAGTGCCGCAGCCGCCAACCCCCCCTGGGGGGTTGGCAGCGCAGACCCGCGCCAGGCTGCAACGGTGCAGCCCCTAGGGCTGAACCAGGCGAGCCAGCGGCCGCTGATACGCCAAGGAGTCGGCCCGAAGCCCACCCCTCAACGCTTCGCGAAGCAGCCGAAGCCACCTCACCTTCGTAGCACCCAGAGCCGCAGCGGCTGCCTTGGACCCACCCCGGGCCGGATCCCGATCACCACCCCCCCCCTTCCCGTGTACCAGCACGAGCGGCGTACCCATGCTCATGATTGCCCACTGAGCACCGTACGTCCGAGACAGAAAGAGGAGGCACCTGTCTGTGCGTGAACATTGCTTTGCCACGATACTAAGGGATGGGGTCCCACTCATGAATGGAGGAAGGGCAGCGAACGCAATTGTGCGCCATCAGTACAGTGTGATCGTGAGTAGCTAGATTGAATAGCGTGCGCAAATAAAAACCGTAAAGAAAAGTAACCAGCGTGCCGTGGAGGTTCTCCCTGGTACGCAACTTCAAGAACAAAAACCAACTCGGTAACTTAGAGAGTCACGACGGTTACAGACTTTTTCCAACACCGTTTTACATAGTTTTTAAGTTAATACCACAAGCTATAAAATACTACGCACACCAGACCACAAAATTGTTTATCGAGCAAGCCCGACAACAAAATAACATAACAATCTCACACATAAAGTCAAAGGCAGTCAAGCAGCAACACGGCGTCCAATGGCTGCCTTTGTTAACCTTGTTTCTCCCTCTACACAGATCACAAGACCGCAATGGCGGCAAAAAAGGAACAAAACACGAGCTCTCCGACGGTGGTAAAAGTCTCCGTTTATTCCGTCCGAAGGTGCGTTCTCAATCCAGTATATATCCATTATATATTCCGATAGTTATGTAGTAGTAGTAAAGTAATTCCGTATGAGATGACAACTATTCCAGTATCAAAATCTCAGTTACTTTTGGCTGTAATATTGCAGATCTGCGGTAACACCGTCCCGTCTGGTTAACAGCCAAAATCGGAATTGAGGAAGGCTAAGGTCGACAGGGTTTGACCTGGGTTCACTTGTCGAGACCATTTCTCTTTAGGGGTGTTATTAATTTAATTTGGGGCATTCACTTCTCAGAAGGGAAATGCATATGTTTCAACATTGGTGTAAAGGAAATCATTTAAGTGTATGATTTATTATTTTGGCCCCGGTACCACGTCCTACTGTGTTGGTGCTGCGCACTAAATAAAGTGCTTGATATGACAGCTGTTTGTGCAAATTCATTGTCTATGGTCAGTGCACATAGGGTGTACACAAACTTTTGATCAGTGATCAGCAGTTATCATTACAGCCATTTAGTGTCCCTAAACATGACTTCAACAGATGTCTGGCCTAGTCATCAAGTGGTATTTGTTCCCCACAGCTAGGTTATTGCTCTTCCAGCACAATTTGCCTCTAGTCTTCTTCTGGCAACACTTCATTGCCTCTATGACCTTACAGTCTGGTTTGACGTATTCTGATCAGACTTGCATCAAAAAAAAAAAAAAAAAAAACAAAAAAAAAAAAAAAAATGACCGCTTAGTCGTACCATTTATGTCACATGACCTTGACCTGTCCCTGATCTTTGACCTGGCCACAGGCGTCAAATATGTAATGGTCAAAAATATCTTCTACAGGATTAATCCAATAACAACCCAAAACTTTTTTCAGAGACCACTGACCCTTGGCCTCATATAGGGTGTTTCAGGATAAGAGGTCAAAGGTCTTAAGGGGTTACTTCTGGTCAAAACTCAAAAATTTCCAAAACATTAAAAAATTTTATCTCATATCAAACATAGTAAAGTGACATAACTTTCAGATATGCATTTATGTTGCCCAGTGTATGCAAGTTATTTTTGTTTATTGGGGTCAAAGGTCATTACAGGTCACTTCCAGTTAAAGCTAAATAATGCAAGAATTTTCCTGCACACCTAAGCATGGTAAAGTTTTGTTATTTGAACTGGCACAATGCATTTTTTGCGGTGTCCATATGGTTGTTTTTTAGCAGAGTCAAAGGTAATTAATTAAAGGGGTCAAATGTAAATTTTTCAAAAAATACTAAAATAAGACCACTTGGTTATCGGAGCCTATAGAAGACAGATACAGCCTGTTATTGCTACAGTGATGTAACATTATTGGTATGAAAGCCTATGGAGTCTCGACCCCAAAGGTCAAGTTCAAGTGTCAAGGTCAAAATCTGTAAACAAGCTTCCGATTGAGCTGAAATTTGTCAGGAATAATCCTTGTGACATCGGAAATACAGAAAGAGTACAGTTGACGCCATCCGTGACCCAGGGATCATGTTATAGGTGAAAGGTCAAATCCCTGACATGACTGGATTGAGTTGAAACTCCAAATAAATGTTTCCTGTAACGTTGTTAACACGTAAAATTACATGTACGACATTTGTTGACATATTGGTCAAATTACAGGGTCAAAGGTCAAGTCACCTCAAGGGTCATTAAGGGCATCACCATCCTAATTAGGCGTCTTGTTAGATCTGTTCCCAAGTCAGTTTCAACTCTTCTCAACAGGGTAGCCCCTTCAGCTACAGATTTTGAAATTCAATACATACAATGTCAGTGTGAAAAATGACATGCAAGAATTGTCAGTTTGCATACAGCCTTGATCAAGGTTCACTAATCAGTAATGATTAAAGGGGCCGTGTTCCACTTAGAAAATTATAACTGCGCACTATCTTTTTTGAGGTTCATTTGTGAACTCTTTGGTGTTTGGTTTTGGGCCGAGGTATTTTTCCGAGGGAGCGTCAGCTCCCGAGGAAAATACCGAGGCCCAAAACCAACACCAAAGATTCACACAATGACCGAAAAAAAATGGGCAAAGTTAGTAATTGTCATTATAGCCGTATTTTTAATACTCCCAAATAAATCTCACTTAAACTCCAATTCATTTTTATTTTTGAAGCCGTCTCCCTCGAATATAATATAAAGTCTCCAGGGAATCCCAGTAAATAATATGTCATTATCCCAGTAACAGTTTTGACCAATCAGAAAATGCATTGAAAATTTTTGTAATCCATGTTCAGGCATTTCGAGGTCAAACTGAAAGTGTGGGAGGATGTTTCGCCATGTTTCGCTGTTTTCATAGCTGGAATTTATACACTTTGTGCTTTGATATAAATTAAAATACAACTAACGATAGTTAAACAATCCTGGGTTAATCTTACGGATCTGGATTGCTTGATAAGATGCAGATTTTGTGCGAAGTATGAATTTTGATCATCACTCATCACCAATTTACCAGCGTGGTCTGTTCTTTCTCTGACATGAGTGATAGGGAGTCCTTTGAGTTTCTTGAATTCGCTGCTGGAATTTGTGTTTTCCAACTGGTAACAGAGGTACACAGCTTGTCGGAAATGCCAAATATACCATGAATGTACGGTAAAGCTATTTTCAGTGTTTCACCTCAACTTTTCCGCTGTTATCCCTAAAACTACTACGTAATCGATTTCACAGTCATCATGCATGGCCATAGTCTGACACGAATGATGAGCTTTCCCACGCATCCCTAAACCAGGCGGTGGCGCAAGCCTCATTTCTTAATCAACTCACCAAAATGTCAAAGAAATTACAACATAGTAAACCAGCACACCATTAGGGTGCTCTTGGGGAGAGGATGATTGTGGCTCGCTCCATGGTTTGTTTCCATGACCCACAAATGACCTCAATCCTCGTTCGAGGTTATACAAAAAAAATCAGAAATTACCCTTCCAGTGGAGTGGATTCTTCATCTCCAACGGTTTGGAACAAGAAAATATTCCCTTGACAACATATAAAAAATTAGAGCATTTCGTCAAGATTTCACTTTTACTGTTAAACCAATGGCACATCTGAAATTGGGATTTCTTGGCCGCCCTCCCCTGCCTCAACCCGTGAATACGCTTTTTCCGTCCGCAGAAACCAATGTTGTCGCGTCGTGGATTTCAAAGTTGCCGGGCCTTGTTTCCAAAAACCATAGTCAATTGTGTATCCATGTTATTATTTACCATGATTTGTTAGAAGCATCCAAAACTTTCATACTTGCACTGTTTACGTGGTTTAATGAAGATCGCGGTCAGACATGCAGATTTTGAATTTTCACTCAGTCATGGTATGAACAAATGAAAATTTCCTTAGGCTTCCATAGGCTATGTCCATGTAGCTGTAGTCCTCATTTCTTTTCACATATTGTAATACATTTTTTTTCATTTAATTTATCCATTTTTTATTTTATTTTTTTAAATTAATTATTTGTTTTCATCTATTTGTATTGGCCATTTATTTTTTACTTTGTCTATGTTATTATTTAATTTGTATATTTCATTCAAATATTATCCATTTACAATTTTTCATTTTGATGATATTTGTTCATTATCCACTTTGTGGATTTACTTTTTTATATAATTTTAATTTCATTTTCCATTGTGTATTTTGTGAATTTGCATTTGGTTACTTTGTATTTATTTTGTTGTTTTAATATTTGTACTTCATATATTTATTTGTGTTTTTGTTTTGTTTATTTACTGTTGGATTCATTTTAGGAATTTGGTTCATTTGGCCTCTATTTGCTATTTATTTGTTTTAGCTTTGTCTATGTAATTAATTTAAGTTGTTTTATCATGCACATTATAAACCATTTACAATGTTTATTTCATTTTTGTATTAGATTTGTTCATTTACATCCACTTTGTTATTTACATTTTTTATATAATTTTATTTTTTCCATTTGTGAATTGCATTTGGTTTTTTTTTTTTTGTATTTATTTTTTGTTTTATATTGGTACTTCCATTTTGTTTATTTGTGTATGATTTATTGTTTGATTCATTTTTATGACTTAATCTTTTCATTGTTCCTCTATTTGCTATTTATTTTTTATTATCTTTGTCTATTTATTAATTTAATTTTGGTTTATTCATCAAATTAAACCATTTACATTTTTTCATTTTTTATTATATTTGTTCATTTATCCCTTGTGTAATTTAATTTTTTATATAATTTTATTTTTCCATTTTTCCATTTGAAGAAATTGCATTTGGTATTTGTATTTATTTTTGTTTAATATTTGTACGTTCATTTGTTTATTTGTGTATTTGTTTTGTTTTTTATTGTGTGATTTGTTTTTGTTTATTTCTCAACTTATTTTCTCTTTATTTATTTAATGTTCCATTTTTTGGTTTATTTCCTTTTATTTTTGTGTTATTTTTTATATCTTTGTATTGGTATCATTTGTTCCTATTTTTATTTTCCACCACCTCCCCTCCCCCCCCCCCCTCCAGGGGGAACTATGGAGGAAAAAAAAATCCCAAACATGCCCGTCCGTGACTTGATTTGCATATTACATTCATGATCCCTTCAAGTGTGCGTTTGCAATGTGGGCATGTACAATTACTCGATTCGCAAAAACCCAGCGTTGTTTCAAGCACTGATTTTTAGCATTTGGTAATGTCGGTTTTTGGTGGGAAAAGTCCCATGTCATCTTGGTTTTACTCCTTGAAAAACCCCACTGCCCTGGGACTGTCCATCGGATCGGCTAGACCCGATGCTCACATGATAGTCAGGATCTGTATGAGTACCGCGTGCAGTGATTACCATACCAAGATACGGTATCAATCATGGCATTACTTTTTTTTCATTGTTTTTGAATCAGAGCCCTCCGAAGCGCTCGATTAATTCCTCGCTGCGAAAATTACATATGGGCGACTAATGTTTTCGTCTTCATCCATTTTGTTGATTCGAAAATGAAGAATGTTTAACGTGCACCGCAGATACCACGCATGTCCATAATACCGGCATGTGGTTGGCATGGGAATTTCAGCCTCAGTTGCAGGTAGGCAAGCCAGCTTACGTGGGAATAATGGTTAGAAAATCTTTTTTTTACCTTGCCTATTAATTTATATTCAGTTTTGTTTGATGTTCTAAGGTTTATCGCAATGGAGGTGAACTGAAAAGTTGGCGCTTTTTAAAAAATAATTTATAGTGTTTTTTGTATTGGCTTCAAAGACTCGTCTTGTTTTTTGATTTGGAAATCAATGTTTTCGCCAATTTCTATCCATCTTCGGGGCCCATCATTTCATTACTACCTCGTCAGCAAGGAGTCATTGTGGAGAAGTCATTGTGCTCTCACATGACCCGCGACGTCGCGCGCATATTTTAGGAATATCCCTTGGATTGTATCGCGCTATTACGCATGTTCTTATCGTCTTTGGGACCCCCCTGATTTAACGCCCCGAAGTAGTATCATTTTGTTATCAGATGAGGCCGGATTTTTCTCAATGTTGTCCTGAAATTTGACCCTCGATATATTTCATTCCCAAGATATAAACAAAAAACGGCCGTTTTAGTGGTTAACCACTTTTATTAACACAGTATTGATGGGCTTTGCAACAGCCTATTGTTTGGTCTACATCAAAACATCAAAAGTTTGTTTCCCACGGTACGATGGGGTGTCTGTGCATTGCCAGGCCTCTCATATCAAGTAAGAACACAATACACATAAATCGGAACAACCCCTTTAAAGATAGGTAGAATAGAAACAATCCTTGTTGGATTACTCTGCATATTGATAACTATTGACTTCATTTTACCCTAACATGACCTTGATCTCAACAGCTTGACACTCTTGATGAAACTATAGGGTTAGGCTGATATCCAGATTGTCAACCAGTGAGTTTCATCAAGATCATAGCTATACTTTTCAATGAGGGGGACCCCTGGTATCTCGGACTAGGGAGAGGTGAATAGGGAAGGGTAAATTTTCTTCCGCATTAATGTTGTCCGCCATTTGTCCACCAACAGAGAACGTTTGTCTGTTCCTTAGTTTCAGAAGTAATTCCCCAAATGACATGAATTTCTGATTATTGTCCCCCTGATAGTGAGGACCCATTCCCCCACAATAAAATAATGTGTTGCTTTCACTGGTTGAAATTAATATATTATTAGTTCAATGCCTGATAATACATTCACTCTGATCTGTACAATGTTCTTTGTTTTGAAAAAACGGTTCATCTCACATGATTGCTACATGCCTATACCTTTCGTTTCTTGAACCGTCCAAGGGAAACTGGGCCCAAGTGGTATGTTATCCTTCATGTTCAATGACAAATATCTCCGGTTAGTCCATCAAATTGGCTTGGAATAAAAACAGGTGTTTAGCTTAGGAACTAGTCTAACAACTAAGTCAAATATCTCGCAGAATCACAGTTATATTTTTAATAATTTTTTACTTTGATTGTATAGTTTTTATTGGACAGTCTGTATTGTCTGCCGAGTTCATACTGAAAAGAGTTATGACATAGCAATGGGGGGGGGGGGGGGCTTTAAACCATGCTAGGTTAGCAGATTTAACCTATATTTTTAATCCCTACATGACCTTCACCCCAAAAGTCTTGGGGGGAGGATGGGGGGGGGGGGGGGGGACATCATTAGACATTCCCACCCCAGGAATATTGTCACTAAGTGTTCTTATAGTCTGATTTTTATTCCTGTCAGTAAACGACTATTGTCGATGTAGGATTCATTTTTGAAGGATGTTGTTAGATCAAAAACTAAAAAGCCGTAAATCTTCAACTTTGTTCAACTTAATATATCAGAGATGGCCAGCAGGGGTATTAAAAAAAAATTCTACAAATATCACTGACCAAGTAGAGCGTAGCGAGCGCAGCGACCTAGCGGGTGGGGTCCAGGGGCCCGCCTTAAGGCCCCTGGTGGGGGTCAAGGGGGCGAAGCCCCCGGAAGCTCCAGAATTGTAACTATTTTGAAAGCTTTAGGAGATATCTCCTGGCCTCCATTTTATGCTTAGAAAAGCATGACAATATTGCATAGTAATTAGTATAGGCCGGCATAATAAAATACTGTTAGTACTGAAATAGTACATGAATCACTGATGATGAACATCATACCCAACATTGATAATTCGAAGTTTGGGATGAATTTAGTATTCTGCTTCCAGTCCACACCCTTCAACATGCAGTTTATTCCGTTGAGGCTGCCGAATTCAATGGGTGGTGGCACAATACAAAATTCTTTCCCAAAGTTTTACCTACCTCCGTCAAACATTCTGCCAAGACCCTACGAATTCGGCAATGTTAACCGAATAAACCACATGTTTAGGTAGCTCGTTCCGTAGCGTTGCACATCGTCCGTACCTAGAGAAGATAGTAGGGGCTATCATAGCGGAAAAAAGCCAGAGCAACCTCAGGCTAATGTTTAGGGTGCCGAATTTAAGTGTTGGCAGAATACTAAATTCATCCCTAGCTCCGGTAATAATCCCCGTTTTTATCAGTGTCCTCAAGCTATTTCCACTGGAATTTGTCTCGGCAGGTCTGATTCATTTGCAGCGATATTATCGTCACGCTCGACAAACTTTATCATGTTTATAAGACCGACATCTTGACAGCAAACTTTTCGTTCTCGGTGAATAATCATCAATAGCACTTGTTCACAGGTTACATCAAGATTTTCATGTTTCAGGCACAGCTTTGCATTGGTTCAATAACTATCTTCGCCATCGAAAAAACAGTGTGTGCATCTCCGGCATCTCATCAGACAGTCATTTAATGGAATATGGCTTCCCACAAGGATCGATCATGGGACCACTAGGATACAGCATTTATACGCATCCTGTTGGCAAGATACTGCGCAGTAATAACATCAGCTACCATATCTATGCCGATGATACGCAAATGTATGTAACTTTTGATCCAAGAATATCTGGTGCATGTGAGGATGCTCTTTGCAAACTACAAACATGTATCAAACAAATCAAAGACTGGATGCTTCTCAATAAACTACAACTTAATCAATCAAAGACTGAATTTTTCATTGCCGGCTCTTCAAGATCCATTTCTCGTCTCAAACGTTTAACTTGTATTGGATAATGTCGAGAATAGCACCACAACACACTCAGAATCTTGGAATTCTGTTTGACCCTGTTTTTTTTTTTCTATGACTGATCAAATTCTTCGCTTGTAAAAGTATCACTAACCATCTGCGCAATATATCTGCAATACGCCGTTATATGGATCAAGCCACCTGCAAACTTGCCGTTCAATGATCATTATATTCTCCCAGAATAGACTATTGGAATGCTTTGCTGTTTGGGAGCTCCACTCCAACAATCTAACACGGCTCAAAGGCTACAAAATAGAGCACCCCGACTTATATTCTTAGTTGGACGTGACCATCCCAGTAATCTGTTACTGTATCGTCTCCATTGGCTTCCAATCAAGACCTCGTATTCATTTCAAACATCCTCGTCTGTAATACAATTGGTCTTCATTCTCTAGCTCCTGATTATCTCTCAGACTCATTGTTCCGTCAACGTCAACTTTTCCACTCACTCCTCTTACCTACAAACGCCTTCTTCCATTCCAAAACACGCAGTAACCGTGATCGTGCCGTTCAGTAGCTGCCCACGGCTTATGGATCATCTTCCACGAACATCAGGAAGCAAATCTCGTCAAATTTTGAAAAAAAAAAGTCCGCATCTAAAACTCCCTGTTTGGTTTGAATTTTGGCTTGCTGTTTTTGTTAGAACATTAATAATGTACTGTGTAATGTTTTCATAATCATTTTTTGTTTGGTAACATATATCTTTTTCTTGTACAGCGCTGTGTTCACCTGGGTAGGGCGCTTTATAAATGTCTTTGGTATTGGATTTATGTCCTGTAAAATATCACGAAAAAGAAGCCACCGAACTGTAGCCTCGTCGTCAGTCTGCGTTCTCTTTTCGCGGCTCATAATGAGCGTAATCTCTGAACCAATGCCAACAACAACACTCTGGAGGTGAGTTAATTCCCGCAGAAAAATATACAAGAATTCTTTTAAATGCAATGTTTTTCGATGACATTTTTTCTCTGACGATATTTTTTTTTAATGTAAAAAAAAAAATTTAACCTCCAAAGACTTATAAAATTTGAAAAATTTTCAGGCATTGTTAAAAATTTTGGAAACACTAATAAATTCGGAAAACTGGCATCTCTGATAGATGATTTAACCCTTTTGCATGAACCTTTTTTTTGTATCGAATAGTAAAGGCTTCAATACCAGAAACTCAATTGAATAGATTGTAGTACAGTCTGAGACACGCTATCGATTCCTTTGTTTGGAAACAATCAAAGAACGGATAAAGTGTTGTGAACATCGAGGCAACAAAACATAGAAAAAAAGGGTGAACCTCTTAACGTTGATGAAGATTGGTCACATAAATATTGTAGTTTAAATGACTCAAAACTCTTAGCGCTTACCAAATGATTGGACCAAGAATTCATCATTATTTTCTGTAACAAGACGGATAAATGTAAATGTATCAGACTTTCTAATAATTTCTTCAAGGAATGTAAAACCTTTTGTTGGAAATATTACTTATTCCTATAATTTGCTTTTTCTTATGTTTGAAAGCTTCCAGAGTTTGATCAAGTTTGGTGCTGGATTTATTCACTGCTTTGCCTTTGCTTTTTGGTCGTGAAACGGGACTTTTTTTAATTTTGGCCTAATCTGATCGGGTATCGTCACATCAAATTTCTATTGTATTGATGGGTAAAATATAAAACCTCTCAGACGAATGGAATCGTCGATCACGCCCCAAAACTTTAAGAAATGACAGAATTAAAAACCTACTAGAATTCATTGCAGTTATGTTTTTCTGTTGAATATTCTCTTCTCCTACACTTTAGTTTCTGTGGTCTTGATAAACTTTGGCTAAAGGTCATATCATAGTTTTAAAAAGGTCACTATCTAAAATCCAAAAAACCTCCTATGACACTTGATTGTCTATCGAATGCATTTGGTCTGACTGATAAATTGCTGGGAAATGTTTTAGGGTCAAAGAGTCATTACTGTCACCTCCACATTCTCTCACAAGAATCCCTATTTACCAATGGCATTTGTCCTGCATATGAGGTCATCACGATCTTAGATCAAAGGTCATCTAGAAGGTCCAACAGGGCACTATCTCAAACCAAATGCTAATGGCTAAAGTATGTGACTGTCTTTGACAAAGCTGAATCTAGTTAGTTTCATTTCAGAATGTCTTTCATATGGGAGCATTAAGAAATGTCTGCATCTATTCAACAGGAGTGTGAGAGGCCATGGACAAAAAACAGAAACGGAGTGAAAAGAGGAAAAAGGTGTAAAATTCCCCAAAACGTTAAAATCAAAGAATAAGCTAAAATTTTGGCATAACAAAATTTTAAAACACGAGGAACCTCTTAAACAAGGAAATTTCCACACCGATTCAACTGACCTCATAGGATAGGACTGCACCAAGTGTGTGAAGCCTTTTGAACTTCCCAGATTTCTTTCTGAACGTTGTCCTCATATTACAGTCATAAAGCCACATTAGGGGTTCATACTTCATCGCAGACGTCTGTAGATGCTTCCTTCTCAACATGCATTTTGCATAATGCATATAATCATGCATCCAGTGCAACAAAGCTTGTTTTGAAACACCAGCGCCGGCCGATGAAGTATGAGCTCAACCCCATTACCCTTACCTGGTGACATCGAACAAAAGGAGCTCTCGCTACCCTCTATTCCCTCCTCCTATCACACTGCTGTTAAAGCTTGTGCGTAGTAATGGGTTACTGGGCTGTGGCTGAGGCTGTTGCTGCTGCTGTTGCGGTGTTTATCCGTCTCGGATGATGCTGAGGCGATGCGGATGGACTCCCAAACACCTGAGGGCGCTGTGAGTTTCTTTGGGTTGCCACTGCCAAAACTTCTGTGCTGTGGAGTGGAAGTTTTTGATGATGGTGCGGCGCTGGTGGACTTAGCAATGGGAAGTTTGGATCCGAAACTGCTGATGGGATGGTAAATGGGAATAAATGTGATATTCACAAGGATGTCAATACTTTCTATGATAAGATGATGTTATGCAATTTCCAAAGGATTCTCTAACTAACCCACACATGATGATAAGGATGAGAAAAACTTCAATTTTATCATTTTTAGCTTTCAATTCTTCAATTGCTAAATATTACAATCCTTCCACTTTGCATAGTTGGGACAAGTTATGTAATAGCCGGAGCGGATCTGACGTCACATCGCGGTGAAAACCAAGGGGAACCACAGGGAATCCCCAAAATCGCGGTGAAAACAACTGCGCAAATTGCGTATTCAAGGTCACTGCCATAGTATGACCACTTGCGTGCAGTGCGGACATAGGAATTACGCACGTTGTTCCATGCCGTTGCCATGCAGATTTGTTGAACTCGCGGATGTCCGCTCCCGGCTATCCACTTCTTGATTTGTAACATGTTTTAAGCACTTCTCGCACAAAAAAATAATCTCTTTTTTTATTTCTGATTTTGGCCTGTGAAAGTATAACGGAAAAGATGGATGCTCTTAAACATGTGACTTACGCATGTTTCCAACAACGAAACTTTGAGGGTCAAGCAAATGCAGCAATATGTTAAAAGCTAGTGGAGCTACCAATCCCGATGGAGATCAGTTTATACATTAAAATTCATGAAAAGTGACCAAGTGAGAATTGACAGGCTTTGTTTAATCCTCGGCACTACCACTTATGATACAAGCTGTATGATTGGCTAAACAGGGACCCAAACATCATAGCGGCCCTCTGAGGTAACCAATCATTTCATAGTATTTCCCAGCTAATAATAGTACTCAGAAACCATAGTAGAGGCAGTGTACCCAGAATGTTTTCTGTTTAAGTTTTGCATACAGCTGTTGCACATACAGCAAAATTTCTTACGCAGAAAAGGATGCATTCTTTAGGATTCACATCGATTTACATGTATTCTTCATATAGAACAAAATCATCAAGTATTTAAAAACAAAACAAAATATGACACCCTTTACTTAAAGAGAAGTAAAAATGAGGCACTATATTTGATATCAATTTGACGGGAAACTGTGGTGATTCATTTAAATTGCATTGCGTAAAAAAATTGATGCATGTTGAGAGAGGAGATTGAAAAAATCACCAACCCAAAGTAGCTCCACAAGAGAACTTTTTAAACAGTTGGCAACACGGTTTCGCTGATGAGTCCACAGTGGTTACAGTTTGCTACGGATCCTGGCATGCCCTGACTGGTGACAGTCTGACGTTTCCTGTAATCAATTTTCGTGTCCGTTCATCACACTTCAGTTGGAACTTCAGTGGTTGGGAATATACAGAGCTTTGGACAGCTAAGGGACATAATGCAGTGGGCACACACAGCACCAGTTCTCCATGTTTCTGCTAAGTCGATGACGTATGGAGATGCCAGGAACACATGGCAGTGGCATGGATGACAGAACAAATAAGTTGACACAATCGGCCAATGCGGTGGCTCTGGGGAGTGAGAATGAGAAAACCACCGTGATGTCATCATAAAAAGTGCCCAATATCCGCCCAATTCTCCGGGAGCTGTTCAAGGTCAGGAAAAACTGCTTAAAAAGTCCACTTTTATCTCGTTTATTCATCATCATCTCATAAATATAAACAAAAAAAAAAATAATTCCCCCCCCAAATTTAAAAAAAAAGGTGTAAAAAACATATACACTTAAACCAGGGCCATCCTTTGCCATTTTGACTTCTCTTTCAACAAGTCAAATGCTAGCTAGTTACCAGAGTTCCGTAAGACTTTTAAAATTTGGTTTGGATAAGCACTCATAATATGAATAAGATATGAATAAATAAATGATATGATACATGCAGAAACCAAGCCAAAAACTTACCAAAATCAGCAAATGGGTCTTTAGGCCCCTGATCCATGGCCTGCCCTCCTGCCATGGTTCTGTGCTGGGGTGTGCTCTGAGGTGTGTGCTGTGGAGTTGTCTGCGGTGTGATCTGTGGGGAGCTACCACCCCAGCCTGCCAAGTTCGGGCCACTCCGACTCTGTTGAAAATATAAAAAAAGGATTATTAAAAAACTCATGATGGAATAAAATTTCAAACAGATTGCATCTAAAATAACTGGTATTTCTACGTTTCTTTGGGATATATTGAAAATCACAAAAATAGACAATTTACCAAATGTGTTTTATTCATTCTTTCAGCACAAAATATCAGTCAACAATAATAATTTGTGTACAGCTTGAAAAAGCAACCCTAAGGCCTAATGCACATTTTTCAACAAGAGCATCAACGATGCAGTAGCTCAGACCCTTCAAATTCATTATGACAACTTGACCTGTTAGTGATCATTGACTTCTGAGAACTAACCTTTGCCATTACAAACAGATAAGTTGAATTTCCAGGTTTATTACTGCACGACATATGTTTTGAGTTCATTGTTTTAAATCGGAGGAATTTGGTTTGGTTCCAAGGAATTCACCCCGCGGAAAATTCTGAAGAATAATTATTTTTTTTGTATAAATGTTGATGTGGTTCCCAATTTTGCATTCATCTCATTTTGTGCATTCATCTTCCCTGTATGCAATCCAACAGCCCAGTGGTGACTTTCTTGTCATTTACCAATCATGAACCACAGCACTCATGTGATGTTCGTATACAAGCAGCATGCATGTATTTGATGCGCACGTTTAGGTTCTTTTGATGGGAATATCATATGCAAAGCAAGGGTCAAAATACATGGGGATGATTTGACCCCGGAAATTGCCACAAATTGCACAGAATGTGTGCACCTACCTGTTTCAATGTTGGGTGATTCAACTGATCAAAGCTGCTGAAGTCACCCAGAAGATTGTCCTGACTGTGAGATTGCTTCGCCATACTCTCCAGATTAGGAGCCGCCAAATGAGATGCAGATGCTCCTGCACCGGACAAGCCCCCAAAAGGGTCAAATAGGTCATCTGTAGTAGATGCAACACCACTAGTAGGCCTTGGCCTTGCCCGAGATGGTGAAGGGGAAGTTTTACCAGGTTGACTGCCAAAAGGATCAAATGCTCCCTGCTGCTGGCTCCCTGATGATCCTGAAAATGGATCAAAAAGATCGTCTGATGCAGCTCCTGTCCCAATTGTGAAGTCAACTTTCTTGTCTGGTTGAGCTGTACCATTTTCTTTGGCTTCTGCTGGTTTGGATCCAAAAGGATCAAAGAGATTGTCCGGATTCTGCTGAGGTTTTTGCAAAGTAGGAGCAGGACTTGGTGTCCGTGCTCTTTGTTGGAATGGATCAAAGAGATCATCTCCAAATCCACCACCACCACCGCCACTAGTACTGGAAGACGGAACACTCTGCGTTATGCCTGTTCCTGATAACAAATCAAAGTTAGTGGGCTCTGGTTGATCTGCATCCATCAGATTTTCTGCAGATTGTTCCTGTTTTTGACCACCACTTATATTGAATAAATCAACATTATCTGCACCACTTGGTTGCTCACCAAAGTTGGCTTCGAACAGATCGCCTTCTTGGCTTGCAGCCTGCTGGCCACTGCCTCCAAAACTGGCAGCAAAGAAGTTCACATCTTCCTGCTTCTCCCCATTCTGAACAGATGGCTGATGTACTTTGGACCTTTCCTCCCAGAAAGCTCCAAACTCGTCATCATCATCTTCATCGTTGTCAAGCAAAGATTCTCCTTCTACAGTCCCCTTGGCTGCTTCCTTTTCTTGAGCCGCCTGTTCGTCCTGCCAATTCAACGTCGAAAAGAAGCTGCCTTCTTTTGCTTTCTCCTCTTCACGAGGCTGTGGTGGTTGCTCTGGTCGGGTTGGTGGCTGACTGGGTCTAGGTGGGGGCGTTTTGTTGTCAGAGTCTCGCTTTTCCTGTCTTGATGTGGCTTTGGTCTTAGCTTGTTTCTGTGCTTGCTTCTTGTCCATAGGACCTGTATTCAATATAAAATCCAAAATACAGACTGAGTCAACTGAAATAAATAAACAAATCATTTCTAACAAACAGAACTAGAAGCCTTCAAGTCCAATTGAAATCCATTTAATAATTGGCATTTGTCATTGCACAGTGCATTTGTTAATGAGCGTACACAGTGTTTACAACATTTACGCGCGACACTGGATTGATTCACGTTATGGGTGGGTGTATACCTGTTTTGGTTAGAAATATTATTGCATTGGATTTCATGACATATTTAGATTTTTTGTTAAAATGTCAACTGTTATAACATTTATGAATTACGTTAATGTCGGTATATTTTTAGTTTATCATGCATTGGCGAAAATCAATTTGCACTTGTGGCAGTTTGACAGGATCATAATGACACACAACCACATGCAAAAGCATGTGCCAATATTCATTACCAAATTGAACACATGTGCATTGATTTTTTGCCAATGCACTTGAAGCTAAAAATATTCAGCAATTAACTTCTACAGTCCCCACAACAGTACTTTGGCAGTTTTTGTGTGTGATGAGCAAGCACAGAAGTGGGGTTCCTATTGGTTAGCCCAACACTGACATGACGTTCGCAAATTTTGATTGGTCCGACTGTCTCCATGGTGTGTAGCAAAGGCCAGCCAACACGCTCATTATCCAGCACTAGCGCATAGTATGATTGCCGAAGTTCTGTGACATCAACTGTAATATATGTTGATAGAGTGACCATTTATGTCCAGGATTTAGAGAGGGGGATCTAAGGGTTACTGCACCATCATTGGCATTAAAAGCCATATGTATAGGGCCTTGTGTGCTTAAGCGGGAACCCCTTTCGTGATTCCAAGTTTTGTACAAAAACTTTGTTTTGCCAACATATAACATGTACAAATGCATAATTTTTGGAAAGCTTATAAAATAAGGACCAATGGGCATCAACACCCAAACTTGATATTCAGGGTGTACAAGTAGATATACGGGGGTAACACAGTAAATTTTCATAATGAAAAAAGGTGGGTGCCACCGTTGAAAATTTTAATTGCTTTCAGAAGAATTTGATGCAATTGGGGACCACAAAATTGAAAAGAACAACTGAAAGGATTTCAGAAAATATATAGTTTGTTAGGGTGCAGTGAGGTCCTACATTGTGTACAGGGTGGCTAAATAAACCTTCGTTATCAAACACGCTAATTAATGCATATTTTATTTACTCCGTTTTAATTAGTTCATTCCTTCACTTTCAAGCTGATTTTTTGTTTTTTTTTGTAATAATATGTACTACCTTGATGCATATTGAATCTTTGCTTTTGATGAGTTTGGCTATTTAGTTATCGTTTACAAAATACTGTCTGATACACCTATTTTACACAGTGGTTCTATGGGAAACCCATCTTGGAGATCATTTTTTTTTATGTAAGTCTAATTAAGAAAGTTAGACAATTACTTTTTACATGTTTTTAATTGCTGCCAATGTACAAAATTAAGTGTACCATTAATTATAATTAAAAAATAGTTTTTCATATTTTGCTTGGCAAAGTTGAGTTTTCCCCATAGACTTTCTATGGTACCGTGCCCTTCACTTAGGGGTCTCATTTTCAGGAATTTGATTCCTGTGGTACCCGATTTTTTTTTCGAGCGAGTACCCGGGTACCAGAAATCTTTCAAATTGTGAAAAATTGATTCAAGTAAAAACAAGGGAATTACATTTTATTTAAACTTGACCATTGGCCAAGTCACACGATTGGTATAGTGATCGAGCGAGTTCCAGGAATCGGCGGGTCCCGCCCGATGTTGATGCCAACTTCACTTTTGTAATTACACTCTAACGGGTATACACGTCCATAGGGTAGCAACAAAACATGTGCTTTTACTATAAAAAGTAAGTAAGTCAACTTACTTCTCAGGCTAAAGAAAGCTAAAAACTATTCAAAAAAACACCTTATGTGTTATAAATCATTTAACTGACGCCTGATTTCCTTTCCAATGTTGACTGCAATATTTTTATGCATTCCCTTATGAAAGAGGGAAATGCCCAAATTACCATAATAACACCCCTAAAAAGAGGAATGGGTACGCACAGTGACCCCAGGTACACACCCTGCGACCTTAGCTCTTCCTCAATTCCGTTTTGCCTCAAACCCACCGGCGCCGTGAAAATATCATGCTGGGGGGCGGGCCCGGAAGCGGGAAAGTCAACCATTGGAAACGAAATCAGGCTTCAGTTAATGATTTATAAAAAATAATGGGTTTTTGAATAAATCATTCATGAAATGAGTTCCTTTACACCAATGTGACTGAAATATATGCAATTAACCCCGTTGAATGAATAATTTCAATCAACATCAGAATAGCTACCAGTCGGAGGTGGGATGAGATTCAGAGCAGCCATAGGATGAGTCAAAGGTATAGACCAAAAACGCAAGAGCCCAAAAACACATGGAATCTAGATTCCTAAACGTCAGGAAGCCACCACCCCATACCCCCACTCCACTAAGGGGTTAGTGGATACACCAGGGCTGAGTAAGAGGACCTCAGACTTTATAAGGTGATTAAAAGACCTGGCCAAAGTTTTTTTGGAGGATAGCCAGAGCCGCGAATCCCGCCGAGAGAAAGAGACCCAAGCATAAGGAATAGGCGAGAGGTAGAGCTCCGACAGAGACTGGAGGGCGACCATAGGACCTCGGACAAAGGGCCACGAAGCACCCACCGCGGCAAAAGGCGGAGGACAAGGCCTACAGCCTCGAACAAACTGAGGGATCCGGGAAGGAGCCAGAGAAGCGCAAGGCGGAACCGCGTAAAGACGCGGGCAAAGAGGCAACCCAAAAAAAATGAGGAGCGGGCCCCCTAGAGAGGGGGTCGATCAGAGCACACAGAAGAACCCGGGGAGAGAGGCCGGGGGAGATAAAGGTTGAGAGGCTGAGAGACCTGATAAGGCTAGGCCCCCAGCCCCGAGGAGGGCTGAGGGAAAGGGCCGAACCTGACCCGGAGGAACAAGCTACAAGGAGAAGGAAATCTCCAAGCGAATTCAACCGGGGAGGGGACCCAAAAGAGTAACAAAGGCGAGAACTGGAGCGAAGCCGCACCCACCCAAGGACCGATTTGGGGGCTGCGCCCAGGGAATAGACGATAGAACTCAGAGATATCGGGTCAGACGAAAAGAAAGGACGCATTGCAGGGGTCAATGGAACGAACAAACGTCAAAGAAGGTGCGACCGAACAACCTATGCTATGGTAGGCTGAGCTAGTTTGACCGAAAAATCAGACAGCGAGATGTCGGAGGGAAACAGGCCACAAGCCTCAAAATAAGCGAAAATCCCAACTAGATGTCACAGTCAGGAGCGTGGAGGGGAGATTCAGGGCCTCGACTCGGAGGAAGACAGAGCCACCGAGGAAAAGATCGAGGCAGACCTCCGCAAAACGGAAGCAGCCGGCACCAGCCCACAGGGCAACCGAAAAGAGCAGTCAAATGCTAGATTAATAATAACCTAGCATCCCCAGATCGGGGCCAGCGTCAAACATGGCCCAAAAAGTAGACAAGGTGGGGGAAACCACGAGAAGTCTACCAGAGGGAGAACCAGAGGATAGCTCTGCAGAAAACACGAGTCGAGCCCCAAAAGGCGACCCGAGCCGAGAGATCACTAACTGCTCGGGGAAGGCCCGAGCAGAAGTTCAAACCAGTGGTTGACGGTAAGCAGAGAGCAGGGGACAAAGAGTAGAAGGACAGAATAACCCCTAACATGCGGAAACTATGGACCAAACGACCCCCCCATAAACGGATCGAGGGGAGCAAACAAGAAGCCGCTTAGACGAAACACAAGCTTAGGGCCCAAAGGATGGCCACCAAGAAGGGCCCGTGAACAGCACAGCGGCTTCGAAACAAAATCTCCCGAGGAGTAGAGAGTGAAGAGAGCCACCGGAGAGGTGCTAACCGAACGGGCGAGATACCGAAAAAAAAAGAGCACCAAAGCCTCGAGAAAAGGGAGCAACCAACTCGAAAACCAAACTCGAGACGTGAACCATGGAGGAAGGACTCACAACGGGGGATTACGCCCCAGAGACATTCCACCGGGAGCGAGAAGCTCCAACCGACCGAAGTCGGAAGTGGGCCGGCCACCATGTCAGGAGCTCCCAGGTCGTAAAGACAGGAGCCAGAGCAACCCGGACGTGCCCCCAGGACCCCGAGGGTTCTAAGGGGGGAACAAGAACCAACATCAGGCGCAACCACGGCGGGAAGACAAGACCAAGCCAAACGCCAGGAGGAACAACTGAGACGCCGCAAGTGAGTGAAGGCGAGTTCGGAGAACCCACAAAACAAGGGAGTACCCCGGCGCGGGGAATCCCTAGCAGACAGTTGAGACAGACGGGCGTGGCAAAGAAAAACCAGCAAAGAAGAGATCGAACAACGGAAGACGAAAAACCGCACTGGAGCGGGAGGGGGAAACCCCTAAGAACAGACCCCGACGAATCGGGAGCACACCCGGGGCCTGAAGCCCGGGGGAACCGCGATAGGCCCGGACGAGCCCCACGGTAGGCCCCGGACGAAGCCCCAACGCTAGTCCGGAACAAGGCCCGACGATAAGCCCGTATGACGACGCCCCAAAGAGGGGGCAACGTCGGAGCGACCAAAAACCCGTGTCCGGTCCCCCGAGGGAGACGCGGACCAGGCTAGTCAGTGGGAGCAAAGGAATGTGCGAGAACTGTCAAGCCAGCCATAAACTCACGAACACCAACGGGGAGAAGGATCCAGGTAAGACAACGACCCAACAGTAGCGGAGTCCAGGCGAAGTAGAAAGACCTCAAGCGGCTAGGAGTTAGGCCTGGGGAGCGCGGGGTAGGTTAGGCAAAAGAAGCCAAACCACCAGCGCACAGGACGCACAGAGCCCAGGGGGGCCGAGGGCATCAACGGGGTGGAGCAAAGCCCCAATGAGGGAAACGAGGAGTCAGCGTCAAGACTCAATAACCAAAGCCCGAGAACGGCAAGAGCAGGCTAGCCCCCGAGGGACGGGGCACCAGAGGCATGTAGGCCGACGTTGTCCGCGGCCCGCACAGAGTGAGGACAGAGGGCAAAGGAAGAACAGCCAAGCGCACGATCAAGTTCCCCATCCGGGGTGTAAGGCCAAGGGAGAGGACATAAAGCCCATTACCCCAGGCTGAAGGCCGGCCCAGTGAAGCACCTGGAGGGGCCACGCAACACCAGCATAGGCATAGGCCTTATAAACCCCGAAAGGGAGCCAAGGTAATACACCAAGCAGCAGGGCATTAGCCCGGAGGCCCGACAAGGGCCCAGCAAGCTGCGTGGGAAGAGAACAGGGACAGCTACCCCGATGGAAGATGAAGGGTCTAAGTCGAGACAGCCAAAGATAACGATGAGAGCCCAGGCTAGGGCAAGCGAAGTCAAAAGACCGCAAAGGCTATAGGCAACGACCTACCGAGGAAGCCAGGGGCAAAACCCAAAAAGACAAGTATCAAGCCAAGGCTAGGAACATGGTCTAGACCCCAATGGGGAACAGAGGACTAACGCCAAACGGCAACGGTCACTAGGCCCGACTCGGAAGCGGCGCTAGGCCCGTGAATCCAAGGAGAGGGGGCAGGGCGAAAGTGCATTCATAGCTAGAGCCAAGCTCCCGAGGGAGACAGGGACCAGGTAGGTAGCAGTAGTAAGCTTAACAGCCAGAGCCTAAGAGACAGAAAGTAAGGCCTAACTGGCCCGCACCTAACTGGCAGAGGAAAGAGGCCTCAAGTCCGATGGTGCACACGGAGAGGGCCCGGATAGCACACGAAGGATGCTAGGCTATACCGGGGACAACAACAGTCGCCGCAACGAAAGGCAGCGACGGAAGCGCCGGGGCGACCCGAGCTTGAAAGCCCATAGAGGGCCGAGGAGCAGAGTGCATAAAGGTTAAGGTCTGGATCCCGACGAAGCTGCAGGGCAGGGCAGGAAGCACCCCCGTAGGCGACCCCCGCATGCCGAAGCTTAGAGCAAGTCAGAGAATCAGAGAAGGAAGCGGGTAACCCAGGGACTACACTAGGTGAGGGGCTTTCACGCCAAGGCATGGCGACATGCCAGCCAGGAGTGAAGCCACTGAAGCCAGGCCGCCCCGTAGGGGAGCCCCGCCAAGAGCAGACTTGAGCAGACTTGAGTAGACCAAAGAGAACCACCGAGACCAACGGCATCCCTGAAGGGGATGCCCGAGAGCCACGGCGGCGCGACATCCCACAAGGGAGACAGGTCCCGCCGAGAGTTGAAAGTCAACACCAGAGAAGGTGGACAAACAACACCCGAGAAACAGCCCCGTAAGAGGAGACCAGATGCTGTGGTTAAGCCGGAAATTCCCGCCAACACCGGCGGACTTATAAACGGCGCCACCGGAACATCAAGCCGATGACGGCGAATAAACGGCCACCATGCAGCGTACCCTACGGGGAGGAGACGCGGCATAATAAGAGGATTGAATGGTTCCAATCAACCCAAGCCAATCACCACCAAGAGGTGAGACGCTTATAAAGGGAGGTAGTAATCCCGCCCGAAGGCGGGAAAGAACACAACCCCTAAAGTCCCGGAGTCACGAGCTCATACAACCCGCAGAGAGGGAATTATAGCGACATGGGGTACGCACGGGCACGCAGCCCGCCCCGAAAGGGCATGCTTGCAGCCTGCACCGAGTCCCCGTGGAGGTAAGCCGAAGGCTGCCCCACTGAGGGCGCCGAGCACGGAAACACCCACTGGGTGAACCGTAACGGCGGAACCGTAGCGGGAACAAGCGCTTGGACGAACCGCACCAGTAACCGCACAGGAACACCGCGAGAGGGGGACCAACTTGGCGAACGGCTGCGGCCCACCTCGCCCGTGAAGGCCCGGTAGAGCAAGCAGCACGAGCCATATTAACCCCGCGGGGCTAGCAAGCTAGGCAATGAGGGGCGTATGCCGAAGCAGCTGGACCGTTCAGCGGGGAACTAGCGCTGGACGAACCGCGACCAGTAACGCACCACGGAACCCGCGTGAGAGGGGGTCAACTAGCGAAGCCGCTGCGCGGCCCCACATGCCCGTGAAAGGCCCGGTGATGCAGCACGCAAACACAAGCAGATGAACCGACCGGGTGCTAGGGGGCAGCCATGAGGGGATTTGCCGTAACGGCTAACCGCCAACGGGAACTAGGCCGGACGAACCAGCCACCAGTAAACCGCCGCACGGTACCCAGCGTGAGCGGGGGGGGGCAAAAAAATGCGAAGCGCCCCGCGCGCCTACTAGGCCACGAAGGGCTGGGATTTGTGAAAGCAGCAGCACGAGCCAGTTGATGACCGCGTGACTAGAGCGATAGCCAAGCGGGGGAGCAGTGAGCAAAAACGACACCCGCGGCGCCCCACAGCGGGGCGCCGAGGAACCAACTCAGGGCATGACGAAATCAAGCCCCGAGATTGGGAACACACGGAAGCACGCTGGTCGTAGAGTCCGAGGACTCTTAAACCACGAGCGCCAGGTGCCGTTACTGACGATGGATCGGACCGAGAAGAGAACCCGGGGCGTCACATAGCCACTCACCACTACCGGACGGACCGCAGCCGCCCAACCCCACAGGGAAAGGGCAGCGCAGACCATGCCAGCCTGCACCGATAAGGCATCGAGCTAAATCAGGCGAGCCCGCGCCGGCAGCGTGGTAGTCAGTCAAGCCCACGAGGAGTGCGCCGACCAGATGCTCTGTTAGACCGGGATGTCCGCAGCCGCCAAAATCCCCGAGGGAAAAAGCCAGAGCAGACCGCGCTAGCCTGCACGGAGAAGAAGCCCCTAGGGCTAGACCAGGGGTGCGAGCAAAGCGGGCCGGGTTTAGCGTGGGGTAGACGGGCGGAACTCCGAGAGAGAAACGCCCCCTGACTAACACGCCCTGAAGTAGCCGAAGCTACAACACATTCAGGTGCTCCAAAGCAGCGGGGCGACTTGGAAGAACTCGGACCGGAGCCCGCATACCACCCCCCCCCTTTTCCTAAGCGAAACATAGACAGGGAAACAGTGTTCAATGGCGAACCATTGAAACTGAGAGGCCACCGCAAAGGGAACGAGCACCAAACGGAGCAACAGCGGAAGCAAGACCCGTAATGAACGACGGAGCAGAAAGAGGGCGCGGGGCGGCGCGGGGGGCGGGGGGCGTGGGTGAAGCGAGCCCAGATGGGCGCGCTCGGTGGTCGGAACGAAAAACAAACAAAGAAAACAAAGGCGTGCGCGGTTTTAACACCCGGCCCGCCAACGCAGGGGGGAGGACAAAGAAGATACCGTCGCGGAACAATAGCACACACGGTGGTAATAAATTTCAAAGGTCAGTGTTTCAAATTTATTAGACTACACAAGCATAAGAATAAAATAAAGGACACACTCACCCAATAGAATGGTTTATTGATAGTATGATAACTACAAGAAAACAGAACACAGGCTCACAAGAGGCAAGGCATCCAAAAGCACGCAAACACGGTCTGACGGGCAATGGTTGCCTTTGTTTATCTTATTTTACCGCTACACAGATTACATGACCGCACCGGCGGCCAAAACAAAAAGGATACACAATAAAGCTCTCCGACGGGCATGAAAATCTCCGTATATTCGTCCGAATGAAGAGCTATAAATCCAGATATAATCCAGTATATATTCCGATAGAGATGGATAGTAGTAGGAGATTTATGAGGGGAAACGAAAAATAGTCAGTAGTATCAAAATCTCAGTACTTTTGGCTTGTAATATTGCGAGCTGCGGTAACACGCGTCCGTTTTTAACAGCCAAAACGGAAATGAGGAAGTGAGCTAAGGTCGACAGGTTGTGACCTGTGGGGTCACTGTCGGACCATCTCTTTTTTAGGGTGTATTATGGTAATTGGGGTTTGGCATTCCACTTCTTCGAAGGGAAATGCATATTATTCAGTCAACATTGGTGTAAAGGAAATCAGTGCAGTGTAATGAGTTTTCTCGGATCAAACAGTCAGAACATCCGGCCCAATTCTTGGAATTAGCTTGAACCACGTATAAAGAAATCAAATCAGATTCAGCTTCAGCATTTCAGAAATCAATGAAGTCAAACTTATTTCAATCTCATGAAGGATAATTTTTTTTTAACATTTTTATTTTTTTTATTTTTTTTATTTTTTTTCTTCTTTCAGGTTTAACATTTTTTTTTTTAGCGGAGTTGCCCATTTCCGGCCTTTCGGTCTTCTCCTCCATTAGTCAATTCTTTGTGTGTATGTTGATGTATGGTATTTTTAGGACTTGAGGAAATACTTGATTTGTTAAACTTGATTTGATTTGATAAGAAAGAAAACAGCCCTTCACAAACATATCAGCATTATCCAAGTTACCTTTGAATTTATGGAATGTTGGCAAACACCTCAGGAACATGCATAACGTTCCTGGGATGGTGGCGCCCTTTGATGACACACCGTAGCAGAATCCGAGGTTGGGATACATGACAGGGAGGAGAGAGAAGAGAAGGTGCCCCGTCTTCTAGACACTAGGCTGACGTAATCGGGCGATTTCTTGTCAGAGGTGGACTGAGGGGTAATCACGGCAATTGGGAAACTCTGAAATACACCGGATTAAGTTTAATACACTTATTAAATTTGGTTAATTAAAAATAACAATTGTCTCTGTTAAACCAATATTTTAAAAATTTCATAGACTGTTAAATGTTAAGTCCCTCCCAGAGAAAGGAAAGCATAGATAGTATTCTTTCTGATATGTCTTACAACCACGTGTTATCCATCATAAACTCTTTATAGGATGCTGCTACTGATGTCTTTCTTAAGAAACAATAAAAATGTGTTTAATTGTGAACAAGGAAATTCCAGAAGGACCAACAATTACCCAAGCGATCCAGCAAGAAACATTTTAAAATACAAAATCATTTCAACATACTATAATTAAACAATTCATTATGTAACGTAACAGCATTTTTTCGTACAGGTGGGGTCTGAATGGGGTGTGGAACATCCCCCCCCCCGGACTGTCATTAACTTTGGCCTCATTGGGCCAAATTAATGTAAAAATTGGGTTACTTTTTGTGCTTGGTGTGCATGTGGTCCCATTTCGCGAGTGTGGAAGTAGGTCACAGGGACAACCTGGGACTTTTAACCCCCACCCCCCCCATTTCACATGATATGATTACATGAAGCTGGGGAGAATCGTGACTGGATAAACTGATTCAACAAATAAATAATTGATACCTTTTCTCCATCAGTCTATCTACCTTATATTCTATCCATCTTGACTCTCATGTACTCAAAGGGCCACAATGGCCAAAAAATATTCAGATGTATAATGAAATAGACCCTTACTGAAATCACTTCCACAAATAATTTGTGTGTTTATATTTTGTAAAAAATACTGCAAGTAAACTTGCATCATCCCCCTGGCAAGATGGCAGTATGGAACATGACCTCAGATGACTTTTGACCTTGGTCCATGACCTTTGACATCATGCACATATGAAGGAACCCCTATTGCACCTTAACCCCAAGTCTAGTTTTAATCGGACTTCAACTTTTCAAAGGAGACCTGAAAAACGAAAACCTAACCTTGGTTAGAAAAGCTAACCAAACTGGAACACACACACACGGACATGCGCGCCCTCACAATATCCCCCTCTGCTTTTCAAGCCAGGGGGATAAAAAGGGAAAAGGAACTAATATTATTTTCCTTGTAAGCTTCACTTCTCAACCAAGGATGCTGACATTTGCCAGCAATTATCAAAACTTGAAAAAACATGCAGTCATCAGCTTACAGACCATTGCTTATCAGGGGCGGGGGTACCAGTTACCAGGGTTAAAATATAGGGAGGGGCGAAACAGCATAGGGGGCGAAACAGTACAAAAGAGGTTTAAAACCCCTATGTTTACACCAATTTCTCACTGAAAACCCCTGTTTTCATGAAGTTTGAACATAGGGGGGGGGGGCAAGCCATCTCCCCTGCCACCCCCTGGCAGCACCACTGTTGTTATTTGTATATGGGCTAATCTCGGCTAATCCACCTTCACTTGTCAGATCTTACTACAAGCCTGAAGTACAATCCTTGAATCCCGGTCCTGAAGCTTTTGAATTGTCTGTCACAAAACATGTAGATACACTGTTTTAATTTATTGGCAGGGCATGTCAACACTTGATTTTCCGTGGCGGACATGCCATCGACTTCACCACCTCTTGCTTTTTTGTACTGTTTTTTACAGCATATAAAACCCTTTGTTTTCAAATTTGTGGAAGTGAATTCCGTAGTAGGTAAGGGTCTATTTCATTATGTCTGAATATTTTGTGGGGGGGGCCATTGTGGCCCTTTGATAATGCAATAACCACAAGCGATATAATAAATCTGAAGTGTCAGTATGACTGCATTACTACAAACTACTGTCGTTAATAATATGCTGCAACTCATATTTTGGTGGTTTTAAATAGATTCATTGATGTGACAGCGATATAGTTCCATTTTCTACCTCGTGCAGTGATGTCATAACCTGGACGCGGCTCTTTAAGCAAGCGTCAAGTTATGCATCTTTGTGCGCGCGTGTTAAAAACGCCATTGCTTTAAGCCCAGAACGCGCGTGGTTTACTGGCTGCGCCAATCAAATCTCGCGCTGACGTCATGCACAGAGGAGGCACAATGAGTATATAGAGGGCAGTATACACTTACCACCAGTTGTTTGCAGACGTGGTAGCTGTGGATCGGGAAAAAGATGCTGAGGTCAGAGGAACGACTTGTGGAAAGTGAAATCAAGAGACAAATGTAGGTATGATGTCATTCTTGACTATATTATATTTCACATGAAACATATTAAGCCCATTTATGGTATAAATCTATCGCAATATATAATGAAATATCCCTAAATAAAACGTACCAGATGGTTTTCATGGCCATGGAGTATTTCCTTGCGAAAAAATCCAGATTTATTCCGACACTATACTTCAACTGACAACGATTTAATGAAGCTACCATGTTTATTCCGTGTGGTATATTGACAACGCCGCATGCAATTACCGAACGAAGCCAGCGGAAAATATATCCCTCCGCGCATATATCACGTGCAAGTTTGCCACACGCCTCATCCTTTTGAACTCTTGAGCACACAAAAGGATAGGAGCGAAGTTCGTTTAGAATTTGTTATTGCAAGAAAACTACACTTTTTAAAACCTCAGTGATATGAGAAAATGTTAAGAGGGGGGGTGTTTTAGATAGAATTTTGTGATTGTTAACAAAGGTTTAGTGGCCCCTAAACACTAACAATCAATGAAAACGTGGACATTGAAAAGGGGTCGGGTTCGCGTATATTAGTTTTATTCGCAGAGTGCACTGTAACCAACTGATCTCTATACAATGGATTGGCCACAACAGTAATGCTATATTAGTGAATGGAGCAACGGGCGGCCACTCTTGGTCACCGAACACAATACCATTCCAGAGGCACCTGTTTACCGAGAAGTTGTATCCCGGGTGCACGTTTAGCGACTATGCCATCCAGACGCGCAAATACAATGAGCTAAATGATGGCTTGATTCTGTAGTCTTTATGTCGCTTCCAATTTCAATGGGAAAATGTTGTATAATGACCGGATTCTTAACCACCTGCTCGGGCACTTTTTGGATGCATGACCAACATGGCCAACATTGACTTCATTAAGAGCCCAGGTTTCCAATCCATTGATAGAGATCAGTGTTCGAAACCCTCTAATGACGCGGGTTCAGCAATCTACGTACTTTTAAATGTACCAGTAACGCTTTGTATGGTGAAGAGGTTCCTAATTGTATTTTAAAACTATATTTCTCAAGAATCCCAGGCTCATTTGAAAATAGGCGCAAATGTATCACTTTTGATAAATTTTGATATATTTTAAGGAAAACGTTTAAAATTAAAGCTGTTGTTTATAATTCCAAGTGTGAAAGTAAACGCTATAGTCTTTCATACAGCCAGAACTGGACTAACACCGTTATCTGTCAATTGGTGTGAAAGACTAACATGGCTTGTGGCCAAAACGAGAGCGTAAATAATAAACGTGGCGGCTTCCTTAAATCGTCTAGTGCTTCGAAAGTTAAGCGTGAAAAATATGTTTTTTCGCAAGGGAATACTCCAATGGACCGTGCAAACCATCTGTACGTCATATTTAGGGATATTTCATTAAGATATGTGCTGGGACAGATTTATACCAATAAATTAATTTAAGATTATTATCTGAGCACACTTCTAACAATCGGGAATATAGTTGTATCTCCCAAGTTGAACGGTGATGCACTCCACTTTATGTTAGCCATATTGCACACCCTATACTGGAATAGAGTAGTTATGCATGCTGAATGTTATGCTGTGACAGAGGCAGTTATAATTGAAATGCTAGGGGATGCAGTATATGTCACCCAGAGGTGAACAAACTATAGAATAATCCAGGATTTGGCCAGTTCAATTAACAGAATTTGTTTCTTACAACTAAAAAACTCTTAATCCCAACTTGATGGTTTTCTATCCTGGTGATAAGCCACACACAGTGATTAAGATAAACATAGTATATGATAACCTCATGAATGGGTGTGACAATTAGCGACCCTGGGCATAGGACCTGATGATTCATCCGGCTTGTATGGAATAAAACTGCAGGAATTCTGCGGTTTATTCCATCAAGTCTGCTGAATTCATCAGGGTCACTAGTGGACCCGGGTCCTAAATTGTCAACAACATCATGAATGTATGTCTTAAACTATGTTAACACACGGATATTTGCCTTTTGCAGTATGACCTAAAAAAAAGTGAATTGGTATTCTGCAATTACCAAAACAATTTAATCTAAAATAACCAGCTTCTCCTAAAATAGATCTTCTCTTAAAATAGCAGTTATAGAGACCTACTTGTGTACATTGAGCAATCTGGTGTCTTTCTGAAGACTCTTGAGCCAGGGATCATAAGCAATGGTTCACACAGCAGCAAAGCCCTCTGTCAATCAAT
Organism: Ophioderma brevispina; assembly: GCA_023653785.1. NCBI lineage: Eukaryota > Metazoa > Echinodermata > Ophiuroidea > Amphilepidida > Ophiodermatidae > Ophioderma > Ophioderma brevispina. The sequence continues at coordinate 40,545 of JAMKCH010016340.1, forward strand.
GCCACTAGGACAAAGGAAAATACAACTTGTTCTATCAAGATTTGAATTATCAAAAAGCCACAGTGTAATCAACAAAATAATTATTCTTTAATCAGTACTATTATTTAGTCGAATCATTATCAGTACAATTCAGTAGAATAGACCCTTTTCAAACAAAGTACCGAAACGATGACCCCGATAAAAGGCGTCCTAAGGGGTCATAACACACCCATAACTGTTGGGACAGCACTTCTTGCATTATTTCACCTTTGCGTAATGCACGTCAATGGCAGCACTTGTGAATGTACACGAGCATATACATGGATACTCGCGTATATGCCCGTCAATGGCAAGCACTGTGAATGTACACGACATATATGATACTCACGTACATTGTATGTTACTCCGAAACAGTTTCCGATGTCATTGAAAGTCTATTTTTTGGCTCATGTTCATTCGTTGAAGAAAGTTATGTCCTTTACGGCTCACTTCAGTGCAGGGGTGCAAAAAAGGTTTACCATATAAGCAAAAACAAAAATGTCTCAGAAGAAATGTGAAAAATGCAAATGTGAATGCACTTTTTTTAAGATAAGTGCTAATGCGAAATGCTGGATTAAAAAAAAGATTGCATTTTTGCCCCAATTTTTTTCTGAACCTGTTTTTAAACATTTAAAAAAAGAAAAACCTTAAAAAAAAATATGCA
>JAMKCH010016341.1:0-70338 GCA_023653785.1 Ophioderma brevispina
CATGAGAGTTGATATGCCCCATGTGTAAACTTTGGTGAAGTTATGCAACCATGTCTCGGGCTTCATCAGATGATGCGATATAGTACACTCCCAATCAAATGGGTCGTCTTCCCTTGATGTTGGTTTCGGTCCAAATCACTTCACAGTCACTGTCCAGGATCAATACAACTGTGGTGGTTAAGTCCCCAACGAATTGCTGAAAAAACTCCACCTCCAGAAGTTTCGGTGATACGGTCCTTGGGGTTAACACAGTAGGTGTCAGGAAAAATTTCTGAACTTTTTATACCCCAGGGTCCAACCATGACTAGGTGCCCCAGATAAAAATCAGGCTTAGCAGTGAGATTGAAGCTGCGATGTCAGCTTGCTTGGATTTTCACACTCCGGCAATGACTCCGATCAATTTGATCCCACTTCGAGTCTTTGGTTTCAATTAGATTTCTTAGGCTTGGATTTTTGGTACTTAATAGGCTGCCGACACTGTATTTGAACAACCTCAGCATTGCTACCCGGGTCAACATCACCTTGATCACTATAGACTGTGTGTCAGAGATTCAAAAGGGTTAGAAGTCGCTTCTGTCGCTAAAAATGAAGATGAGAAGTTGAAACATGTACACAATGGGCAAACCCAAATGCAGTACTGTACATTTAAATTGTATAAGTTCGCTCATCAATGTCCCACAGGAGGGGTGAATCCATTTATCACAACTGTCACATTGAAAATGTGTGATGAATCTCTCAACACACCCTTCTAACAGATACCCCACAGGGTGCACAGGCAATCAGAACAATACCACGCGATTAATAGCAGTAGACAATTTCTGGGCTTTTTTGGGTAATCAGCCGATGCAGCGTGGATGAAATGCAAATTGGACAGTCAAAACATTCAATTTATATGTACTTTTCACAGTTTTGGCACAGACCCGCATGTCTAGATTGCTGCCGGAAGAGTGCCCACCTGATGACGTAGTCTTATTAGCCTTATAACATTTGATATACCTCAGCAGGAGGGCGAGGGTTTCAGATGGACATCCCCAGCACAAGCAAGTAGTCCAAGGATGAGAATTCTGAAGTCGTTGTTACGTCCTATGGCTAAAATTGTTTAAGCATTGGTTCACAACATAATCATTACTTATTGTGGGCCGCCAGCTATAGCTGGCATGACCACTATCCATTCCGTTGGTCGTGTGGATGTGGTGGATGTGTTGTTTGGAGGTGTGTGTGGATGTGTGGTGAGTCACAAATTGTTAATTTTTTTTTTTACATTGACTCACGTGGAAAGTTTAACTTCATGGAACCAAACTTCTGTTCTCGGTGCACAAATGGTAGCCTCATAAGTTGATTAGGTCAAAGGTATCCTGTTGAAAGGTCAAAGGTCTTTGAGCATTAAAACTGGTCTAAAAATGTAATTCATCTAAATTGACAAACTTGAAGTTCAATTGGAACCAAACTACAGTCATAGGTTTGCACTCATGCGATCATCTATGTTGATGAAGATCAAAGGTCACGTGCAGGGTCAAAGGTATGGGGCGGCTGCAGCTTATATTCTTTGATATAGCGAGCGCGAAAGCCGAGAACCGCGAATTCTAGTTTCTATTTGTGGTAGGCGAGGACACACAAGGGTCACACATGTATCTGAAGAACTAGTGGCTGTATGGCCAGCAGTTAGCCCGCATTTATCACAGTAATCGTACCTAAAACGTTGAGATTAATGAGAACACCTAAACTGCTGGCCTGTTTAATAGGTAGGCCTAACCCTTGAAGTAAACTTAAAGGCCATACTGTTCTGAAGGAATTTGGCACAACTACAAATACAATCATGACAATGGCGAATTATAATTTATAATCAAGCATTTAGCAGAAATGTCTAAAAACACAGTAAGATGAGCACAATTCGTCATGCATCATTGTGTCTTTCACATAGGCGGATAGGCCACTTGCATTCGAACAGGGAGGCGTAGGCTATGACTATGCCCGGCATATGCATGGCATAGACTATGCCATGGTGAAAAACAAGTTTTATCAAACAAAAGTAGTAACCACCAGCAGTGAAGAAGATGAATCGTGCTACATTCAGATGAGCAGACCCCGAGCATTGATTCCCATCATGGTATTTCTGAAAAAAATATGAAAATGGGAACAATAAAATCATTGACAATCTGCCAACAATCATGAAATTCGCCATAGCCAGACTGTGTTTTGTTGTGAAGCTGCCCTGCTATGAGCAGAACGATCGCTTTGCACTGCATTAAGAGTGCAAGGTTTCCGAATTTACAGCCATCAGAATTCGACTGAAAATTTGACATTCTTCTGAGTTTCCAAACACAAATTTAGCTTAATCTAGCGACCGTTGGTGTCTTTACCACTGTGATGCAAAAATCGGTGATATGACATTGCAAATGGTCCAAACTCGAGCCGTAGTGAGTGATGATGATGATGATCATGATGATCATGATGCTCCGACCATTCACTTTTTCGGTTATTAGAGCTCCCACCGTTGCTGGAAATTAGCGATGTTTACGGTGTATTTTTAGCCCCATTCATCGACAGATTCTGTCGATGAACAGCGCAGTGGTTTACGTGCATTGTCAATGGCGCAGCAATAGCGTGCATGTAGGAAGGTGGTTCTTGAAAGGGTTAAGCTGGCTTATGAATTTTAAGTTTAAGTTTAAAATATTCCACTGGACCAGATAATTCTGAACATTTGGAAATTACGGGGTCCAGTGAACTTAAAAACCTAAGTGGGAGCCCTGAATTGTCAGTGTCGTATTTCCACCTGAGGGCACCATTGAAGTTTGTACAGAGTTCAAATGTCAAATTGATGATATTGTTGCAAAAACCCTCACCAATGTATTCCTTTAGTCATGCAGAAAAGGTATAGTTTGCCCTATCTGGGATGGATTGTTCAGGAGTTATTAACAAAAAGGTCAAAGGTAAATATTTTGGCCTACAGGGGTCAAAAATACAAAAAAATGCACAGATTTGAATGGAAATGATCTCAAATTGATCCCTTTACCAAACCGATTCATATTAAGAATAGTTTGCCCTATCTAGGATGTCTCGTTGCCTGTGGCTACATGCAGTCACAACGATTTCTTGGGCAGACCAGATGATAACAGGTTACAGTTTCATTGAAAAACAGCCCAGAGGCAAAGCATTTTGTCTAGAAATCAAGGGCAGGTTCCAACCAGAATTGCCTATGTCTCGCTAGCTTTAGCAATGGTTCAGCTTCACTGAAGTTAATCTGGGCTACTTTTAGGCCAGGTTCTTAGGTAGAGGGTTAACTAGTGCATCATGACATTCCCCGTTCTATTCCATTTAATCACTAATTTAACTTCTAATTTAATGGTGATTGGGCAATAAACACATAATCTTGATGTCTGATATCCATAAATATACATGTGCACAGTGGCATATCTTGGGGAGTGCTTTTGGGGCACATGCCCCCGGGGATTCATCCGGGGAAGGGGGCACTCAGCATGATTAGCACACGTCATGCCCCTGTTGAACGACCCCCTTTTTTACGCCAAAACATGTAAAATCAGCCTATTTCCGGCTATTAGAGGTCCTTCCGCCCCACCCCCACCCGGGGTCCCCCTCAAAAAGCCAGGCTGGATACACTCATGTAGTACATTCAGAATTTTTTATTTCCAAAATGTCCGCAACTTTATTTAATTTCAGCCTGATTCTTAGCATTTTAGGACAATTTTACACTGTTTTTCAGGATTTTTTTACGAAACGCAGGATATTTCCACAAAACTCAATCACACCCCTGCTCTTGAGAAATATAGGAATTCCAAAACATCATTTTCAACTTCATCAATACCTACAAAAGTGCAAAAGGTGTGTATTTCTGCTTCAGTAAGGGTTTTCAGGGGTGTGATTCCCTACGACCTATGGCTGCTGAAAAATAAAATGGCAATTTTTTCATCATAATGCATGAGGCCTACATGATGCATGTGTTCTCGTTTCTGCTTTCCCAAATCGATAACCAGTTCTGGAAGAGTATCTCCCTGGGACTTGTGTACCGTCTTAGTAGCTGCTGGTCTGATGGGAGATTGTTTCCGTACTACGTTGGCATGCTGGGGTTTCCCAACTTGAAAATTTCGTGATAATTTCTAACACATCGGTATATATCATTTGTGTAGAGATGCTTGCGGTCATCCTGGGGACCAACTTTTGGTCTTCAAATTGCACCCAAATAATTGTAGGCTGAAACAGTCTGTGGGGTGCCGCCAGGGTGGGGCAAAAGTGGCGAGGATTGCCATGGACCGACGTCCGCTACAACAACCCCCTCCCCAAGCCCCAGCCTCCCTGCGATCACCAGGCTGAACCCAGAACATCCTCGCCCACGCCCGTATAACACCTAGTCCTCCCAGGGGATTACTCCTCCTCGATGACTCTCCTAATGACGTCTCTCGTAGAGTTTGCCGTCCAGCGTGTAGACCTCCCCCTCCTCTACCTTTTTTCCGACACTTGGATTGCTGTTGTACCCAAATCGTTTTGGCTTCTTTTTCTTCTCTGGGGGCCCGCATAACTGTTGGAGGTTCCGTCGGCTGAAACTGCGGCTGTGGGGACCAGGCTCACTGTTAGATCCATCAAAACCCGGGCCACTTCCTCTTCAGTGGGCCCCCCCCCTCTGCCCTTGAGGTTTGGGCCGTCTACGCACGCCTCACTCCCTAGTCTGGTCCTTTATGTCTCCCAGGTCAGCATGGGGTTGTGCAGCCGGCGGTCCTTGGCCATTGCAAATTTCTTTCACATGCCTCGCAGGCCAACAAGTCCATGTTGTTTACATTTCGCTTGTGGTGGGTTAAACTACAATCCAGGGGCGAATCACTTTTCCGACCGTCACAACGGTGGGGCCGGGCCGCTCTTCAAGGCCCGGCCGGGGCCTCTGAAGAGCGGTGTTTGACGACTCCCCAGCCGTAAGGAGTCCTACCTCATCTTATTTAAGGTGTCCCCTTTGTCCCCCATCTCTACTACTTCTTTGTTTGCCTCTGCTGAGCCGTCTCCACCTGTTCCTGTTTTTCTTTCCGATTGGTCCTTCGCTGGACTTCGCCTTCTTGGTCTTCCCTTTTTTCCAGTTTCGCCTCTCCCGGTGGATCGGGCTTGGGACTTGCTGTATCCCTGCCGTCTTGGGAGCCCTTTTCGCCTGTTCTTTCCGAGTTGTGTCCCGTAACGGTCGTTTGATGTCCGCTGTCTTTCCTGCATGTCGTACCTTGTCTTGTCTTTCATTTTGCGGATCTTGTGGCTGTTGCTGCTTCCATCCTAGTCTGTTTTCTGTCATCTCGTGGTCGCGGTCCTTCCCGCTGTTCATTTTCTTTCATCTGGGCTTGTCCGTGCACAACTAAGCAAATGAAACTTCAAGTGCATGACATGGGCATGAAAGCCTGTCTTGGGCCAGACAGCACCTGTTGCTTCTAAAGGGTGGTTTGGGCTCAGGCGCGCGAGTCAGTAGTTCAGATGGAGGCCAGCATCCCATTTTTTTGTTCCTTTTTCTCTCGGTTTTACCCGAGAATTGGTTAGGGTAAGCTATGATACATCCTACTTTCATCTGTTCTCCTTCGTGAACTTGAAATATAAAACAGTTTAATAACAGGCATCTTTCTCATATGGATGGTTCTCACTAGTCTTAGCGTTTGTTGCCATCTCACTGTCAGCTTGCCGTTGGAGATATAAAAATGTGAAGAAAAATGCTTCTTTTTGCTCATTTTGCGCGTGAAAAGTTGCGTTTTCATATTTTAAATAAGACTACCAGTCGATTGAAAAGAGTCCACTTTCCAGCTTCTTCCATTGTGGTAATCCACGGTAACAAGAGTAACACTGAAAATCCCACGGTTAATCTATTCATAGATGCCACTTTGAATTTTAGCGGTTTGACTGACAGCCATTTCACGCATCGCAAGCCGCTGTGATCGGATATCTATTTTTGGGAACGGGCTTGCCTTCTGCTTTGCTTCGAGCGGCCAATCCACGGTGAAATTGGCTTTAGTTTTTTAGCAATTGTGTGTGATTGACTGAAAGTAGAAAAAAAATATTAAAATTTGGGGAATTTTTATGACATCAGTAACTATTAAGGTAAATTTGAAGGCATTTTGGTCATGACATTATAGCCGTTATCAACCTTAAGGGATAAGCGCGATTTGGCTCATCTGAAACATCTACAACCAAATCATCAAATTCAGATATTTTTGTTATTTCTGTTACTGGCATGGATATATAACCTGCAAGTGGTTGGCTTGAAAATCAAAAGACAAGACAGCATTTTATTATTTGATTCTGTAATTTCTATATGTGCGTATCAAATTCCGAGCTTGAGTCAAAAATGGCCTTTTAAGGGCGTGATATCTGGGGTGCACCATCTTGGGCATATCAGTTTGACTCAAACACAAACATTATTGATCTTTGTTATTCTGTACTGGTGAAAACCGCAATCACTGTTTAGTGTAGTTTATATTTTATTGCAATTGCAGACTTTTTTCTAGTTGGCTTCCGTTCAGATCTTTTTTTTTTTTGGCCCAGTTAAAAAATTGAAATCTCTTGAAAGCCTCAATAAAAAAGGGTAAAATGTTAGTTTAACCTACATGTATTCAACTTTTTTTTTGCCTACGTAAAAATAGTCTCAGATATTGCACAGGAGTCCATCAATGAATGTGCATGTCAGTGAATGTTTCCATACATTCCGCAGTTCCTTCTTCTTTGACCTGTTAAACTGGGCACTTGCGGCACGGGACAATACCACTTAGGGGCTTGCTTGGGGGTGTCCTCTCAAACGCAAACATGCCATGTGAAACTTCTTAATACTGCATGCCTTATTGCCGCACTCCACCAGTGCATCATTGCGGGCTGTGCAGCAAAACACCCATAACCGTCCGCATCACTTCACTTCGTCTCACCTGAGAGTGGGCTTTGGTCATTTTCCACTGTTGGCTCTTCTACGATTCCATCTTCATTACTGACTAGCTGCCTGGTAACCCACTTCCCTACAAGTTCAGGCAGGATGGCATATTTAAAAAATTGGGTCACAGACTGGAAGATGGCTCGAAAAAAATTATCATCCTAAAAAATGCGCCTGAGTTCTTATTTCAATTGGGCTACCAAAACAATGAAATCAATAAAAAAAAGGTCTCGGTCTTGCATAAAGTTGTGTCTGAAACCTTGTGGTTATTTACATGCAGAACGATCGATAACAGAATAATTCCCGCATATTTGGTGGAATCAAGGTATAGTCCGAAGGTTTGTTTGTATGTGAGATGGCTCTTCCGGGCCGCTTCTCTTTTAGACGAGGGCATGTCCTTATATGCTGTTGTTTTGTGGTCTCATCGGGGGGCTAGGGGAAGAAAACCAAGTGTAAATTCATAATAAATTAATAATCATAAATCGCTGTTCCCACAAATAAAACTGGCACATTTTCTTGAAAAAGAATAAAAGGTCACTTCAATTTCATTTCCCCAAGATCAGTGACTAGTGGATACACATCGACTTCAGCAAACAATGGAGATTAAGTTACAAGTATTTAATCACCGGCCCGGTATGCAGTGTAGAAAAACACTTCAAATCCATTCATCTGGGAGTGCAGGACCATTGTGATATTGTCTCGCAGCTGAGAGATTCAGCTGTTACGCTCTCCAATTTAGACTGAGTACTTTTCAGGACCCAAAATAATTAAAATATTCACAAAATAAATATGAGCTTCATAGTGCATGTTCAATTAACTTTGGCCATGTTTTTCATCATTTATTCGAACGGGAAACATGGACAAACATAAGAGATGTTGCTGGGCAAGCTTGACCTAACGACTTTGTGCAAAACCAAAATCCCGTACTTATTGCTTAACTTCTTTCTATTCAGTTACCGCGTTTTCAGAAGAAAATTTTAGTGTCAACGACCTATTTATAATGTAGCACTGGTTATTGCGAAGAGGAACGTGTATTGGTACTCAACCCGAATCGGGAGGTGGTAACACTGCTATAACAATGGCCCTACATACCCGCCATGTAATATCTGTAGTTCATGGTTTCTAAGTCTACAAATCCATTGGTCTCTGATATTTGGAAAAAGAATTGAGGTGACATTTTATATATTTTTAAGAACATGTGCCAGTTTAGTGCGTGAACAGACAGTTATGTGATCGTAATCATTTATTTGAATTTACACTGGGTTTTCCCTTAGCCCCAGATGGGTACTACGAATTTTGTTATACAGTTGCTTATTTGGTCCCCGTCCCATGGTCTATTTGAGTGTCTATGGGTTGCAGGAGCCAGACTTCTCCTATGGAGGCCTCCATCTGCTCAAACTGGCACATTTCTCCAGTAATCCTGCTCAGCTGGATCCTGTTTGTTATTGGTTGCAAGGCTGTCTCTGTACGGAATGAGCGAAGCTGTAAAAGATAATATTGAAAGAAATCCTAGCTCTTTTAGACCTTGTATACTGATCATGAGCTGATCATATTTTTTATTTCTTGGTTATATTGCATGAATGTTGGTGGTTTTATATTTGTCAAAAAAAATCCTACGAACTTTCCTATGATGGCGCACATTCCATAACTTCTCTATATTATGTTGGCACCAGTCATGATAAGTGGAATTGCTTTTGCATTCATGGAGCCACATCGTGTTTCTCAGCACTCCCTTCCCATAACCTTTTTTAGATCTAGTCCATTAGGGAATATGCTTGTTGAGGAAGAAGACACCACCTTGTCTTCCATTTTCTCAACAAGGCAGAGTTCAGAGTTGCAGCCAAACCACCTAAGTTTCTTACCAACATCCGACTCCGCCACAAATAAGCAGCAATGCCTTTGTCCGTCTTTCCTCGGAGGGTTGCACAAATGTCTACACCCCCTTGTCTTGTGTGTCAAAAGGATATGATACCATTCTGGCCAAACTTATCCTATCCTCACTTTTTAAGACAATTAATATGCACTAAGTCCAGACTCATATTGATGTGATCAAGCAAATGAGTCGGAAGTCCAATATGAATTTTGAGATAATAGCCAAACAAAGGGAAAATGTCTTTTGTTTCCTATTGTTTTGTCACCCTCACTGATTATATCTTTGGAATTATTGGTCAATTCCAATGGGGGTTTCAGCAAAATGGTAGGGCTTTTTTATAAATGTGGCATAAAAGACTTGGAAGTAAAATCGAATCTGACCGACTTCAGCTCATTTTGCTTTATCACATCACATATCCGGGTCTTGTGGCTTATTACATTCAACAAAACAAACTGGCTCAGTGCACCCATTTGGATTTACATGCTTTATTTCGTCAGAGTATAAAAATGTGTGATAACATAAATAAAGCGTGTAATCCAATGGTTCACTGAGCTTGTTCCGTTTTTGTTGAATAATAGCCATCTTGTTTGGGATGAACTGTTCAATAACATCAGGCATGTCACTGTCCACTATCCCCCTGTCCTTGAATTGAGTTGAGGGTCCCGAGATGAAGTCATGGTGGGGGCCCAGGGCGGAGCTCCCGAAGACTCCTGGATTTTTAGGCATTTTATTAAGTGGTCTAGAATAACTCTTGTTCTAATTAAAATTCCATACAAATTGAGTGTGTTTTTCAGCAATCATAAGACTCACCTAATTAGTATTATCCTTACATAAAGGAGAAGCTCGTCATATTACAGGAAAATGGCCACGGATATAGCCTTTTAAATTATGTCCACTGAAAACACTCATCTTGGCCTGGGATGTAAACTTCATGAGGGCCTATAACTCTGCAACCAATGGAATTTGATTTTTTTTTACTATCTCGGTAGCCACATAAAATATACTTTTGACGACATTTTTAAAATCTAGAGGGTGGAATTCCCAAAGTTTTGTTTTGGTCATCGAATGACACTATAAAGCGTATGTTTTTAACATGCAAACCAATCATGCTCATCTGCTATTACGTGATGAATGAAATATGCACATTGGCCCAAGAGCTAGCACTAACAGTTCACACAGCTGAAGTAGTGGCATAGCCAGGTGGGGCCAGAGGGGGGGGGGGCCAGTGCCCCTCTGACAAATTTTTGAAGGGAAAATCAACACTGGTATTTGTTGCAGGAAATATGTCATGATTTTGATATTTGGAAAATTTGGTATGGAGGAAATTAAGCTTAAGTAAGTAACGTAGATTACATATAAATCAAAATAATTTGAATTGTCCACAGTTGTTGAGTATTTTTGCCCTTTTAAATTTGAAAAAAAAACCGCCTAAATAGCTTACTCGAAAACGATTTCCGACAGATCCACATCGCAGGCAAAATGGTGACGTCAAAGTGAGACCATCCATAATTTAGGTCGTTGTGACCATCATATCGCAGTGTTTGCCACTTCCATAATAATTAAACACAACAAAATGAACAAAATATGTCATTTGTAACTTTGTTTTTCTAATTTTTATTTACTTTCATTAAATTCCATCACTATAAGTGTCAGCAATAACAAAATCGAGTCAACGATTGTTTGGTCATCACTTTGACGTCACGAGTTGGGGGGGCCGCTTTGATCATGAAGCCGTGCGAAAAAATCCGCCCGTTTTGTTCGTATCAAAAAAGCAAAAATTAAAATGCCTCTATTTTTTTTTTTTTTTTTTTTTTTTTTTTTAAAAATATTTGAAAATTTGCAGGAATCTTCACCGTTAAGACTAAGTCTGATGAATTCTCATAAGTTACCCGTTACACAGCTGTAAGAATTGACAGAAAGGGAAGAAAACGGCATGTTCCAAGATACGATTTCTCCATTCATTTACGTGTTGAAGTAATTGGTCCGTTCGGACGTAATGACTAAATTCTCCGACTCTGTCCTTATTAGGTTGGTTTGGTCTTAATCATTTTCAGGGTATGTTTAAGATCCTGTACTTTGTTTACATTACTGCAAAAATCTGATTTCTGATGATTTTTATCGATTTGCTGATTTAGCAAATCACTGATAGTGTCTTTAATTTACATCAACTGTATATTTTTTGCGGAATTCGTGATGTATGTAACATATATTTATGAAGGAAGTCAAACTGAGCTTGACAAAATCTTGACATTCCTTTTTTAAATCGGCCTTTTCGGATCATTTTGCCCTTTCGACCGGGAAATGTTTGCTTTGGATAGGAACATTTGTTGCACCAATCGGGAAATTGCCCCCTCAGAACCACCGGCGGCTACACGCCTGAGCTGAAGTATTATTTGGTAGGTTATAAAGTAATTGTTTGTTCAGGCTTCTCCTAACCCTGATACCACTTGGGGCATTTGCCCATCAGTGGTTGATATCAGTTGCTGTTTATGATGCCAAGTACTTATTTATAAATTACTGACAAATATGTTCAAGGTTATGGTAAAGAATGGTAAAATGTCGTTTCTTACTTTTATGAATGAGGAACTTGTCCAGTGGGAAAGGCAATGGTGGCTTTTCCATTTTTTGTGGCCACCGGCTTGCTTCCGATGGCGCTCAAATAAGCCTTCAACTCCCTGGACCAAACTTTGTCCATTGGGAAAACAGGAGTTTTCCTGCCCTCCTTATACTCTCTTAACGGGGGATGGCCCGATATTAAGTCATTTTGTTCATCTTGATAGAAGGGCCTTCACCAACACAGCCCCATGTAAAGTTTGGAGCGATATTTCAACCCGTGTTGATGCGAGTAAAACGTGATTTGCATTCCTCATAGAGTACTTTGTAAAATTACATATGGTGGCCATGGACATTAAGGAGGTTGTTCGAAAAATGTAGTATAGCACGCAAGTTTTTTCATCTTTTGCAAACCATCTCGGGAACAGAATATCAGCCTGTAAAAACCTAATGTGTCACGTTTTTGCTCCAGTTTTGGTATTCTAACAATGGGTAGTTAAATGATAAAAAAACACCAAAAGTACTGCCCCATCGTTGTAGTAGCCAAGTTGTACAGGCGTTTGTGTTTCAGCACACACCTGTCAAAAGTTGATGCAGCGGCGTCAGAGTTGCAAAAAAAACCCTCACCAATGTATACTTTAGTAATAGGATCAGAAAAGGTATAGTTTGGCGCCTAACTGGGATGGATTGTTCAGGAGTTATTAACAAAAAGGTTTCAAGAGTCAATATTTTAGCCTATAGGGGTTAAAAATACAAGAACAATGCACAGATTTGAATGAAAATGGTCTCACATTGATCTTTTTACACAACGTTTTTTTTTTTTTGGGGGGGGAGTTCACATTAAAAATAGTTTGCTGCCCTTCGAGGTGTCTTGTTTATGTGGTGGCTAAATGCAGCCACAACAATTTGTGGGCAGACCAGATGATAACAGAATAACAGTTTCATTTGACAAATGCCTATAGCAAGACATTATGTGTAGAAATCAAGGCACTATGAAACTATAACACTGAAAAATACACCGAAAATCACAGAGTAACGCTGAAAAACTCTGAAAATCTCTGAAAATTGTCTGAACAGAGGAAAAGAGTACACTGAAAATTTTTTCCGTCGTTTTTCAGAGGTGGTTCAGTTGGGTTTCAGTGTAATTTCGTGTTGTATTGTTCACTATAAGAGCACAACCTTTGGGTACTGTAAGTACATAACAATTAGCCAGTTAACTTTCAGATGTGATTAGGGGTTTCTCAAAGGATGAATTAACAACATTTTCAGTGTGATTTTATGAACAGGCTCATATGTTTCAGCGATTTTCAGTCCCAATTCAGTCAGTGTGATTAGGAATCTGAAGCATTTCCCAGTATATTATAAATTTTGCAAAAGGTAATGGGATGTCATTTGCACAGTTGAATAACAAAGGGAGCCATTTCAGTGGGTTTCATTAGTGTTGGATTTCTTTTGTATTTGGTTTCAGTGTATTTTTATTTTTCAGTTTTTAAGAGATTTTCAGAGTTTTTCAGAGGTGCAGAATTTTTTCAGTGTTATTAGTTTCATAGTGAGGGCAGGTTCCAACCAGAATTACCTATGTCTCCTTAGCTTTAGAATGGTTTCGCGTCACTGCGCTAAAAACAGTGAAACCACTGCAGCAAAATGGGGCTACTTCTAGGCCAGTTTCCCAGGTAGAGGGTTATAGTGTTCATGACATTCCCCATTCTATTCCATTTCTCACTTTCCAATGTAGTTGGTGCTTGGGTAATAAACACATACTCTGATGTCTGAAATCCATAAATATAAATTTACATTTCAATGCTGATAGAAGAACAACAGCTGAATTGCTCGTATCTGACAGTGGCTTAGAAAACAACCTATCCAGCTAACAGCGGGGTTCCATCTTCTGCTAACGTAAAAAAATCTTCAACTTCTTCAAATATTGACCTAGAGACATAATGACTGTACAAGCACATGGAGATGTATTTACTGCACAACGCAATGTACTGGATTACACGTATGGGAAAAAGAACAAGCACCAGAGCAATCTGTCTGTTTCATTTTACATAGGAGAATTCCTACTGTTCATTTACAGTAGAATTCCTTACAAATTGCCTTCTATTACAATGATGAATTGAAAATATATGTGCCCTCTTGCAGGGCTGTGGTGATTTTCAGGGAATTTTCTGATTTCAGATTTTTTATTTTCCCTAAAATATAGTTATAGGGCTAAACACGATAACAAAAACACTGCGGACACAGGCATATGAGGACAGAGCCAGTGGATGTCGGGCAACGACATAGAGCAGGACGGTGAAAATTCACCATAAAAAGATACACATCAGTGACAATGCTTTATAACTAACTACAATGGGGACAGCCTAACCCTACAAAAAAAAAACGAATTTGAACGGTTATAAGCGTGCTACGAAAAACTCACCCTGACAGAGTGGGAAAAGGACGAGACAAAGTAGGTCTGCACAAGGCGTTATAACTCATGGCAGCCACCACTAGTTCAAATTCCGCCACCCTCAATTTTTAAGGAGTTCTACTAACCCCACCCTGAAAGGAGTCAGCCAGCGTAATACAAAACACTCACAAGCATATGGTAGTAAAATTACAGCCTAGTACCCATTATAAGCAAAAATTTGCAATATATTTGAAAATAGAACCAAAAAAGAAAAAGCAAGAAAACACCCCCTTAAGGAACCTTAAGGCGCACAAATGAGCTATTACACATCAGAATAGGATTGCCTTGACCAGTGCATTCACGGTTCCTTAACAATTACCACCTCAAAGACCCAAGGCCTGCGAAAACTGAAAACAGACTATCTTGGCTCTCTTTGATATAGCCATCTTTCGCTACTTCTGTTTTCCACCTACAGGTCTTTTCAGTAGACGAGTCATTATCCGCAGGGAGCTGCTGCCAGATGCACCTCCTGATCTTAAGCTGTGTACACCAAACTTTGAAACGTCCCCTACTATGGGACGCAAAGCATTCAAAATAACTTCACGCAAACAGTATAAGACATAGGCTGAATTCCTAAGTTTGTACCCATTCTTAGTCTTGGACAACCCAGCAAAAATCAAACTAGCATTTGACGGGCTGAAAAACTAAATCAATATAAGATTATGAATTATGATATACTGGTAAACGGTTGGATCCAGTTTCTAATCACAACTGTTCTGCCTTCTCTATAAACATCAGTCTTGCTGGAAGGAATAAAAATTTCCATCCCTGCGAGGTGAATGTTAAGTGTTCCATTTTGATATGTGAAATTTCATCAAAACGTAAAAATCCGGAATAAGCAATAAGACACATGGCGACAGTTCTGATGTTCAGTAAGTTTGTTGTGCAGAGCCCACCAGGATGGATAAGTGATGAAACAAGGTTTTTAATATAGCAGGTGTAATGGGTTCTTTTCACCACTGGTTTTGCCAATTACGGGATTAATCCTGCATATGTGAAAGTGACAACCACTAGCATTTCGTTGGATCAGAAACACAAGCCACTTTATGTGACCATGAAATAGCGGACACTGCCTGAGTAATTGGAGCTGGTGAATTGGCTGAATGACTTAATGTTTTTTTTTTTTTTTTTTTTTTTTTTTTTTTTTCTACCAAATATGAGACAAATCCAACGGATCTGCAGGAATAACACTCTTATTATAAGTACTTGCCAGCCTCTATCTGTTAAATGCTCCAGCATAACAGTAGAATTAGCTCTGGCATTTAATACCAAGTCCGGTAGCTCACAAGCTAAGCTCTGCAGATCAGGGTGACATTGACTTGGCCGATCTTCCAAATCCCACTGTTAAAGATAACATCAGAACACTTAACTCTAGTATTGGATCGACTAGGAGGCTGAACTGGGCGTAGTTGACGCTGCTTTGCCACGACTGGGGCAGCTGGCTTTCCAATGGCTGAAACTTGCCCAGATGTGAAGCAACCCCCGCTCCTCCAATTCTGACCTCTGCTTTGGTGTGAAGTAGCTTGGGGACGAAAACTCCCCTAGTACTAGGAACATCAGAAGGTTGATAACGCATAAACACTCTTGGGATTGCCTGCTGCTAGCCGAAGCTGTCCTCTTCTGCTTGACTTTACGAGCCGGGTCAGGTTCTCTGCACGCATAAAGTGGCATCATATCTTCATCATCCGATAGCTCGGTGTGCTTCGTATTCACTGACCATCGCCCAACCATAGACACTGGTATCAGCAAGACGAATTAGCTTTTGACGTCTGTCGATACGATCCAAGGCCTTCTGTATGCTGACTGCGCGCAGACCCCACACCTGCAAATGCTCCAATGCAGTATCCAACTCGTCTTTAACATCTGAAAAATACAAAAAAAAAAATTGGAACATAGGAATTAAATATAATGAATCAGCCAAAGATGCAAACAGAACAAAAAACAGAAAACCACACCCGCAATAAACATATGCAACATGAAAATAACAAACAACAAAATTTGGTGTTTGTAACACATGCCGAGTGGCCTGAAGTGACTGGAATCGTAATCCCCGATCTAACCTAATAGCCGTTGCGTAACACGCAACAAAGGCCTATAGAACACACACAACGTGAAGAAAACAAATATGTTCTAATTCACTATATGGTCCGTTCAAACGAACATATTTTTATTTTCCAAAATGTCCTCAACTTTATTTAATTTCAACCGATTCTTAGTATTTTAGGTCAATTTTACGCTGTTTTTCAGGATTTTTTTTAATGAAATGCAGGGTTTTTCCACAAAACTGAATTACACTCCTGCTCTAGCTTGCTCTTGAGAAACGTAGGAATTCCAAAACATCATTTTCAAATTCATCAATACCTTCTACACAAGTGCAAAAGTGTGGAATTTCTGCTTCAGTACAGGTTTTCAGGGGTGCGATTCCCTACGACCTATGGCAACTGAAAAATAAAATGGTGATTTGTCATCATAATGCATGAGGCCTATATAATGCATGTGTTCTCGTTTCCGCTCTCCCAAATCGATAACCAGTTCTGGAAGAGTATCTCCCTGGGACTTGTGTACCGTCTTACAGCTGCTGGTCTGATGGGAATTTTTTTCCGTAGTACCTTGGCATGCTTGGTATTCCCAACTTGAAAATTTTGTGATATTTTAACAATAGGGGAAATATAATTGGTTGTAGACTGAAGTAGCTGTGGTCATTCAATGTTAACCAACTTTTGGATCTTCAAAATTGTACACCCATAATTTAATTGTAGGCTGAGACACGTTCTGCTGACGATAATCAACTTTCTTTATTATACAGGTGCACATTGATGAGGCCATCATCAGTCTTATGTTGATGCACTCTCATATCTAAAACCAAGAGCTAATGACAATTTAAAATAACCCCATTGTATTTGTGGTCGTAATAATGGCAGTATTGCTTTCATTGTTAGCCTTAACATCATGCTGACATCTCCAACAAAATTGGCACATGTGCAGAGAATCACTCATTTGTCAGGGTGGGGCAAAAGGGGCGAGGATTGCCAGTGGACCGAAGTCCGCTACACAACCCCCTCCCAAGCCCAAGCCAATCCCAGCGACACCGGCTGATACTCAGAACAATCCTCACCAGAGCCCGTATAACACCTAGTCCTCCCAGGGATATACTCCTCCTCGATGACCCTTCCATTAACATACTCTCGGTAGAGTTTGCCGTTTCCAGCCGTGTACACCTCACATCCTCCACCTTTTCCGACACTTGGTGCTTTTGTACCCGGATCGGTTTTGTCTTTTTATTCTCCGGTGGGCCCTCGGAACTGTGGGGAAGTGCCGTTGGCTGAAACTGCGGGCTGTGTGGACCAGGTTCACTGTTAGATCCATCAAAAACGTGGGCCACTTTCCTATTCAGTGGGCTCCGCCTTGGAAGGTTTGGGCCGTCTACGCAACGCCTCATCAATAGTCTGGTCAATGTCCTCCCGGGTCAAGCAGTGGGCGTTGTGCAGCCTGCGGGCCTTGGGCATTGCAAACTTCTTACCACATGCCTCGCAGGCCAACAAGTCCATGTTGTGTACCTTTCCCTTGTGGCGGGTTACTACATCCCAGCCGCTGAACACTTTTCCACACTCAAAACAGGTGGGGTTGTTCCTTCCGGCCGGGGCCTTTGAATAGCAGGATGTTGACGCCTCCCCGGCCGGAAGGAGTCCTACCTCGTCGTAGTTTAAGGTGTCCCCTGACTCCCCCATCTCTACTACTTCTTTGTTTGCCTCTGCTGAGCCGTCTCCACCTGTTCCATGTTTTTTCTTTCGTGATGTGGGGCAAAATGGGCGAAGATTGCCAGTGGACCGAAGTCCGCTACACAACCTCCTCCCAAGCCCAAGCCGTCCTGGCGACACCAGGCTGATACTCGGAACAATCCTCGCCCAAGCCCGTATAACACCTAGTCCTCCCAGGGGATATACTCCTCCTCGAGGACCCTCCTAATGACGTACTCTCGGTAGAGTTTGCCGTCCAGCGTGTACACTTCCACCTCCTCCACCTTTTCCGACACTTGGTGCTTTTGTACCCGTTGTTGCTGTTGAATCGGTTTGTCTTCTTTTTCTTCTCCGGGGGCCCTGGGACACTGTGGGGGAGGCGCCATTGGCTGAAACCGCGGACTGTGTGGACCAGGCCTCACTGTTAGATACATCAAAAACCCGGGCCACTTCCTCTTCATTGCGGCCCGCCTTTGGAAGGTTTGGGCCATCTACGCAACGCCTCTCAATTAGTCTGGTCAATGTCCTTCCTGGGTCAATCGTGGGCGTTGTGCAGCCTGCAGCCTTGGGCATTGCAAACGTCTTAACTGGCAGCCTAGCAGGCCAACAAGTCCATGTTGTGTACCTTTGCTTTGCTTGTGACGGGTTACTACATCAGCGGCTGAGCACCTTTCCACACTCAAAACAGGTGGGGTGGTTCTCCCAGCAGGGCATCTGAAGAGCGGGATTGTTGTACGCCTCCCAGGCCGGAAGGAGTCCTACTCGTCGTAGTCTAAGGTGTCCCCTGTGTCCCCCATCTCGTACTACTTCTTTGTTTGCCTCTGCTGAGCCGTCTCCACCTGTTCCATGTTTGTCTTTCCTGATGTGGGGCAAAGGGGCGAGGATTGCCAGTGGACCGAAGTCCGTACACAACCCCCTCCCAAGCCCAAGCCGTCCTGGCGAAACAAAGGGCTGATCCTTCAGAACAATCCTCGAACAAGCCAGTTATAACACCTAGTCCTCCCAGGGATATTAACTCCTCCTCGATTGACCCTCCTAATGACGTTCTATCGGTAGAGTTTGCCGTCCAGCGTGGACAACTTCACTTCCTCACCTTTCCGACACTTGGTGCTGTTGCACCCGGAATCGGTTTGTTTCGTTTTTCTTCCCGGGGAGCCCTCGGAATGTGGGGAGGTGCGTCGGCTGAAAATGCGGGTTGTTGTGGACAGGGTCACTGTTAGATCCATTCAAAAACCCGGGCCACTTCCTCTTATGAGCTCGCTTGAAGGTTTTGGGCCATCTATGCAATGCCTCATCAATAGTCTGGTCAATGTCCTCCTGGGTCAAGCAGTGGTTTGTGCAGCCTGGGGCCTTGGGGCATTGCAAACTTCGATACAGCATGCCTCGGCAGACAACAAGTCCATGTTGTGTACCTTCGCTTGTGGCGGGTTACTAAATCCCAGCGACTGAAACACTTTTCCCACTCAAAAAGGTGGATTGTTCCTCCCGGCCGGGGGGCTCTGAAGAGCGGGATGTTGACGCCTCCCCGGCCGGAAGGAATCCTGCTTGTCGTAGTCTAGGTGGTCCCCCATTCTCTACTACCTTTGTTTGCCTCTGCTGAGCCATCTCCACCTGTTCCATGTTTTTCTTTGTTGATGTGGTTCCTTCTTGGACTTCGCCTTAGCCTCTGCTCTTCTGCTTGTTCCGGTTTCGCCTCTCCCGGTGGACGGGCTTGGTTTACTTGCGTATCCCTGCCGTCTTGGGAGCCGTTTTTGTCTGTAATCTTCTGAGTCGTTGTCCTTACTGGTTTTGAGGGTACCTGCTTTATGCATGTCCATCTGGTTGTTGCGGTAGTTTGCAGATCTGTGGCTTTTGGTGCTTCCATCCTAGTTGTTTTCCTCTTCGGTGGCCGCGGTCCTCGGCCGTTGTCTTTTGCTTTCATCTTGGTGGTCTGCCCTTGCACAAAACTTAACAAAGGTACTCATCGCATGACTGGGCATGGAAAGCCCGTTTGGCCAGACAGTACCTGTTCTTGCTGCAACGATGGTTGATTCAAGGCGCAAGCGTCAGTAGTTTCAAGCAGAGGCCAGCACCCCATTTTTTGTTCCTCTTTTCTTTCAGTTTACACTGAGAAGTTGGTTACGGTTAAGCTAGGACCACATACTAATTTCCACGCCTAACTTGTAAAGATAAAACAGTACTAAGGGTAAGCAGCGATTTGCTCATCTAAAACATCTAAAAAACCATCAAAATTCATATTTTAAAATTGATAATTAAATTTGTATTTCTAGAAAAGTACATGCTAGCTGAATGCTGTTGGTGCACAAACCACAGGATGTCCGTGTCCATCAATTGTGCGTTATGTTTTACACATGGAATTTTATAGATTTGAACATTTGAAGCATGATTATTACTGTAGTTTCATTTCAGCGAGCTTGCAAGGAATGTGATAACTGAAGTCCATTGTTGAGATCACCACTCGGAGCCATATTCAGAAGTTTCATCGCGTCTTCTTAGCGGGTCCACGAAGTCATTGGGATGGCTTGCGGTAGCCGTCAGGATTTATCAACTGCGTAATCTGATCTGGGGCTGCTTGTATCCATGAACGGAAACGCTCCTAACATGGCCCTCTTTAGCTGGGGGCGGATTGGGAAGCATCAGGGGTTTTCACCCTACTCTTATTCGACACTGGCTGCGATGTACGGGACAGGATGCTTTCATGATTCATGTGCCCAATTCCAAGTGACCATGGAGGAGAGAGGCATTCTGTATTAATCAATAGCTGGATACAGATCAAATCAGATACCCAAATAAATTCCAGCAAGTGACCCCACTGGGATTCAAACCCGGGATTTTTTAGTAGATTTGTCTCTCACAGGCAAGCCCATAACCGCTAGGCCACACTCTCCCTATACTAGGTGTATAGTGGTGTGGCTCTTTCCTGGGCCTCTTTCTCTTTGAAGTGCTATGGGTTGCAGGAGCCAGACTTCTCCTATAGGAGGCCTCCATCTGTGCAAACGGCACATTTCTCAAGTAATTCTGCTCAGCCGGATCCTGTTGTCGGTTGAAAAGCTGTCTCTGTATGGAATTAGTGAAGCTGTAAAGATAGGATTGTTACGAGTTACGATAGGTAATTACACTACATGGAGAACTACATCAAACTTATTTTATATTTTTATGTAATATGGTTCTCTTTGTTTCTCTCTTCCATTTCTCTGTTTGCCTTCAACATTTTCATCTCAATCTCCCTCTTTGCACCAGAGATTTTATTAGTGACCTTCAAGTTGATCTCTTTCTCACTCAGATACTGCCACTGGAAATTGTCACATCGGCGATGCACATATTCTGTAATAAGATAAATATCATAAAGAAAATGCATTTTTATAGAAACCACAATAACCACATTATTTTATACAAGTGTGGAAATTTTCCCTCTTTTAAGAGGTTTCCATTTTTGAAATTTTTGTTAGTGCCAAAATATTAGCTTTTTTCTTTAATTTTCAGACTGTTTGTTGGCTATTTACTCCTTTTTCCCCCATTTCCTCTTTTTTTCCTCGTTTTTTTGTACATGGCCTCTCACACCCCGTTTAAGTCTTCCACAAATAAAAGAAGATCCAAGCATTCATGGGTATCTGAGGTAGCAATATTGTTGGTTCCACAATGTATTTATTATACACGTATGATTCAGGTTCAGCAATGAATATTGGAACAAGTTTTTGCCAGAGTTTCTATTTTCTAAGCGTGCCCCTGGAATCCATGCTGTTTATAACCTTAAACCGTTGGGAGAGACGCCTTCCATTGAGATTTAGGGTAGAATCACCTAGGATGATACAGTTGATCTCTAGGATGTGGGGAGTGTGTAAATAAGGATTGGTGTTTTTGATGCATATCAGGGGTAGTATTGGAACTCAGCTGAGGATGACAGTTGCGCTTGATTCTTAACTGGAGGGGGTTTTACTGCATGCATGTCATCAGGTTTTAAAGCGGTTGCTTGCATGGAGTTGGTATGCTTCATAGACAGCTTAACAGGCTTGTGCATTGGAATCCATGAGAAGGGGGGATGGGGGAAGGTCTTCGTCTGAAAGTTCATTTTGTGATGGTACGTCTTCAAATTCCCAAAGCATCAAGTGTTTCTAGTTGGAATAGTTTGGGATATATAGTGTGTCTGGTTCGGAAGACACATCAGGCACTTTGGTGAGAGGAAGATGGTCTGACAACTCCATTGAGCCATCTGGATATTACATTGTGTAGCAACATCGTACATTTCAACACTGGTTTGTGTAGATCTCAAGAATTCATCAATTTCAGGAAGTACTGTTTTCTACCCATGTGCTATGCTGTACCCCTGTACGACAACTGTGTGGGTATTGGGTAATCCAAAGAAGCAAATTTAAAGAATAATGGGGTTGACTGAGACATTGTAGAGTTATAACATGATCAGTACAATCCTGGTGCAAAATCCACAAGATGATATAAAATTCAAATAACAACATTAGTAAATCAGCATAATTAACAAGAAATGTGGGAGCTCACTTGTTGTGCATCCTCACAGTTGAACGCTTCATATGGTGTCATTGCGGTCACAATTCCCTTTTCTGCAGCGAAGTTGCTGCGTGACGCGCAGACTATGTATTTCTTAACACGTCATGGTTCTGTCTGGCGGGAATACTGGAAGTATAACGGAGATATAAAATCTTTCCAAGCACTGATGTGAACTATGCCGCGTCAGTTGATCAGGTTTTTCCTTCTCTAAGCCTCTACTCAAAAATGGTTACTCATGGTTTTGTTTCTCACCAGGGGCGGTGCCAGGGGTGGCAAGGAGGCGTCTTCCCCCTTGAGTTGTTCCCACTTCAGGGAAAACGGGGTTTAACAATAAATTGTGTAAATATTAGTTTTAAACCTATATGAGTATGGGTGTAATGTGTTCGCTCGTCCCCTCCATGATTTTCGCCCCTCTATGATTTTTCGGCCCTCTTGTGATTTTACCCACCCTCCATGCCCCCCTGTATCAGGTATCATGGTCCCCCTCCTCAATTTGCAAATACCTGTATGGGATTTAGGAGTAACTACCCGATCCTCAGCCTCACCCCACTCACCCCTCAACTGATATTTTGTATCATCAGAAGTTTGTGTAATCGAAAAAATATGACACATGTTGTTGACCCTCATGTGACCGTTGTGACTCTCATTGGTTACCTATGTGACTCATGTGACTGGTGACCCTAATGTGCTTTTGTCCCCATTCACAACTATGAAGCCCGTTGGCAGCTATGTGGTTCATTGAATGCTTTGATTTTTAAGAGTACAGCCGGAGTATTTAGCAGGCTCGATTTTGTGCCAGTGAGATCCCAGAGCTGTACATGATTCGGCCTTACTCACCCTAAGACGGGCCCGCCTCTAAGCTGACCTCATGTTAAATTAACTAGATATCACAACTTTTTAATCATTGGTTTCTTGTTGGCAACTACGATGGATGGCTTGTAACATATTTCAGTCTGTATCCCCAGTCTCTCTTGTCTCCAAGAAACCATGGTTCAAAGAAAAAATGGCTCTACATCTAAAACCAGGGATCGCGCTACTGTGCCGCCATTTCATATCTTTTTTGGGGGGTCAAATTGCCTTTAATTACCTAATCACATTAAAAACACAGTCACTACAACCACTACATGGTAAAAGATCATGATAAAGTAGTGGTACTCCCAAAAACATTACATTTACGACCTTTAAAACCGGGCTATGCTTATGCAGATGCGGTGATGCAGTGAGCGCGCCCATGTGCCAGCTGTGTTCGGAAATGTTACCGCATGAATTCAAAGTTCACTTCTATCGATCGATTCGTCACATGCAATGACACAGCTGGCATTGGCGTCGCTCACTGCAATACCGATCTACTAAGCATAGCCGGTTTTCTAAGAGTCGTAACTGTGTATCGCCTATTGTGTAAGCTCTGGATATCGAAGAAATTCCTCCTAGCATAAAAAACCTTACTGTCTGAAAGGTGAGAATGTTGTGATGTTCTCCTACCATATTTGGGGTCAAGGATGTCTCCCATTATACTAAGTACTTTCTACCTGTACTGTGTTTTGAAATCAATAAATATTCATTATGTCATCCATCTCGAAATGTGCATACACTGTGGCCTGTTGGCCTGGAAATGGTACATCTTCATCAATTCTAGCACTGAATGAATTATAGATAATTGGTACACTAGATATGGAATTCGGGAATTATGAAGAAATGTACACCACGCTATGTAAGTATTGGCACGCTAACGGCAAAAGAACGGTTTAACGGCTTTTGGCGCTGGCGTTTGACAATCTAGAGTTATATTAGAGGTTTGTGAGTTAGGGGTATACATGTCCATTTAGTGTAAATGATCAACACTTTGTTTGAAACATATTACCTTCTCTGCTTTTTCTTTTCCGGATACAGGCCTTTCCTCTATTCTTTTCCTTTTTCTCTCTTCTGCTTGCCCCAGCATCTTATGTTGACATACGTGGTCTTCTGCCTTGGCAAGTCAGCCCCTTGTTTGCTTAGTTTGGCAGCAACCTTTAAGAAGCCAGTGTGTTGAGTTGATTGGTTGAGATGCCCATCTTTTCACTTTATACTTTAGGTCTATGGCGCGTGCAGGCCAGATGGCTGGCAAGTCCCCGTATTCGACCCTTTATCGCCCCGGGCGCTTAGGTTCACTCGTTTTTAGGGGCGTAATTTTTGTACACTGCCAGTGCACAAGTTACTTGACTGCAAAATCCCCTATTATAAAGCTTTAACTTAACTACCACGCCGACTACACATAACTTCTACGTAAGCAATATGGTACAGTCTGTACACATAACACTGTAGCCTCAACAATCTTTCAAATTAAAATTATAGTTTTTTTTAATGAATAATGTTATAGAACTCCGTGTAATCAATGGTACGTCCGTACACAACACTGAGCCTCAACAATGCTTTCAACGTGAAAGTATAGATTTTTTAATGAAATAAGTTTGCAGAATATGGCGACTTTTCTCTTTTCGCTCGGGAAAGACCTATGTTAAGGCACTCCGCTAATGAAAATTTTCAAGAAGAACACACCTTTGGATTATTAATCACTATATTTTACAATATGCTCATCCACCAAGGACACATTCAGTGGGTGACTTGTACATACATTGATATGACTGAACCTTGTGTGATCTGGGTATCACATACATACCCAAAAACCAGGAGGTGTGCTTTCTAAATACCTGGTAAATGAAAGCTACTGAACTGTGCCAAGGATTGAGATTTACTAGCTCATATTGTTAAAAAGTGGGGTATGTGTCTAATTTGTCAGATTTGACATTTCAATTCTGGGGGACTAGTGTCCACTTTTTGACAAGGCAACCAGGGTTTGTATTGCAATGAAGACTGCTTCATCTTTGCTCCATCAACCGTTACCTGGGCTAGTTTGTCCATGTCAACGCATACCCATACTTTACCAGAATGATCCCCGGTTTGTGCGTCTCCTCTGCTTTGTGCGGCAAGCAATGGCGGCATCACTGTCGCTGGCTGGCTTCGTACACTTGCTGTTTTATTGAGGCCCCGACGCTAGGTCCCTTCGTTTTAGGGGGCGCTAATTTTGGTACCTTGCCAGTTAGCGCAACTACTTTGACCGCAAAATCCTATTAAGAAAGGCCTTAACTACACGCCTACTACACGTAACTTACTACATAAGCAATATGTACAGTCCTGTATCACATAACACTTGTAAGCCTCAACAATGCTTTCAATTAAATGATAGATTTTTTAATGAATATGTTATAGAACTTCTGTGTAAGCAATGGTACGTCCCTGTACCAAAACCCTGTAGCCTCAACAATGCTTTCAACGTAAAAGTATAGATTTTTTATGAACATTAGCAGAATATGCGAATTTCTCTTTCGACTCGGGGAAAAATACTCAAATGTTAGAGGCACTCGCTATATTTCATCAAGATAACCTTTGATTAATTATCACATATGAGTTACAATATGCTCATCCACCAGGACACATTTCAGGGGGTTGTACTTGACATCATTGATATGAACTGACCTTGTGTGATCGTTATCAAACTTAATACCCAAAAAAACCAGGAGGTGTGTTTTCTAATACATTGGTACATGAAGCTACTGAACTGTGCCAAGGGAATTGGAGATTTTACTAGCTCATAGTGTATAAAGTGTGGGGTTATGTTCTAATTTTGTCAGAGTTGACATTTCAATTCTGGGGGGGCAAATTGGTCACTTGACAGAGGCAACCAGTGGTTTGGTATTGCATGAAGACTGCTGCATCTTTTGCCATCAACCGTTAACCTGGGCTAGTTGTCCATGTCAACCATACCCATACTTGTACCAGATGATACCGCGTTTTGTGCCGTCTCCTCTGCTGTTGCGGCATCAATGGCGGCATCAATGTCCGCTGGCTGGCTACGTATCACTTGCTGTTTTATCGAGTCCCGCAACCCCTTAATGAAGAAATGCAACTGGCCATCATCATCGATATTCAGACAATGGCACATACTGACCACTGCATCTGCGTAAGTTTGGACACTGTCATTTCCTTGCTCTTTGTTTATAAAATCTTGCCTCAATTTGAAAATTTGTGATGGTTGGAGCTGGTACTTAGCAATAAGAGCATTGCACAATAGGTCATAATTGTTAATTTCAACTTCATCAACTCGCCGCAGCCGTGCAGCCGCATTTTCATTTAACATAGTCCAAAGCCCTACATATTTGCAGTGGTCATCCCAATTGGCATAATCAGCATAGCGTTCAAACTACTGCGATGAATCCACTTGGAGAAAGTGAGGGCACTAGACCTCCCCAAACACGGAGGCCAGAGGGTTACCGTCACATAACCCCCGCTTTCCCAAGCGAGTTCCACCGAGCTTTAAAGAGTGTTACCATATTTAAAGTAAAATGATCTTCTTGGAAGTAAATGCCTACATTATACACAACAGATTATTGTATGCAATTCTTGACTAATTAAAAGGAATACAAATCGTGCATACTGAAATAAAATAATGTTTTTTGTTTCATAAAATCTAAAAATCTTGAGTACTAACCGCTCGCAGGTTGAGCTCAATCTACCTTAACCGTGGAGATCTCCAGTCAAATTATTGTTGTACAAGTGTCCGTATGGACAGTAATGAACAAAATATGCCGATTTTGGCTTGTATGAGAGGTTGGCTTTCGATTCAGCTTGCAGGGTATGATAGCTTATATTTGTGACTAGACATGCACAAAGCTATTTTTGATAATTTTTTGTATTGTCTGATTTGACAAATCACTGATAGTTCGGCTAGGTGAGAATGTTGTAATGTTCATCCTACCAGATATGGGGTCAAAGATGTCTCCCATTATACTACACAGTCACCGTACTTTCTATCTACCTATACCACGTTTTTGAAATTAATAATATTCGTAATGGTCTTCATCCATCGGTTACATCTTTTGCCGCTGGCATTTGGGCATCTAGAATTATATTAGAAGTCTGTTGGGTCGGGGTAATACTGTACTTTTAGGTGCAATGATAACCACTTGATTGAACTTACCTTTACACCCTTTTCTGGATACAGGCCTTCCTTATCCTTTTCCTTTTTTCTTCTAGCGGACTTTTTGTCCAGCTTTTATTGTCGACATACTTTGGGTCTTCTGCCTTATTGGTCAAGTCAGCCCACATCTGCCTTATTTTGACAGCGATCCCTCTTAAGATGCAACGCATACAGCCTGTTGGCTAGGTCAGACTGGGTGCATCTTCGTTTCCATTTGTGGCTTATCAATAAACCCAATCTTAAAAAACCATTATTTTGACGTGGAATGCGTTTGGTTTGATCGAATTGTCATCCCTGATGGAAGTCTGCATGTATCACTGAACCCCTAGCCAACATGGAACTTGGGTATGGTTGGTAGAAACCACAGCTGTGGTTCTCTTCTCCTTCTCTGCCTCTTTCTTGGTTGAACCAATCCAATGAGGAGGAATCCACCACGTTGGTGTTGTGACTTATCAGCAGTGCGACAGTGCTGTTGAAAACTTACTCGCGTACTGGAGAGTACTGAAAATAATCACCCTTTTCATTTAGTGGCAAGGTTTGCCAATTTGAAAATTTTCTTGTGGTAAACCCCTCTGTTGCATCAATGTAATTAAAATGTCTTCTAATTAGTTTCATTGAATTGAAGGCACCGTCTTGTAAATTTATATCATCTGAGCCCCATGCCTGGTAGAATTAGTGAAAAGACGGATAATAGGACATGTTTATCACTGTCGTTGGTGGCCTCAATGAGATCCTATGTCTCCTTAGCCAAATTTTCCCAACACACTTATCTTTGAAGGCCACTTTGTTGTTCCTACGTGCAACGAAACAGTATCTGACACATAGGGCAGGGACAGCTCAAAGTCGCTCCAGGAAAACAAAACACATCAAAGTGGAAAGATTGTCATTCATGGTGGCTTAGATGTTCTACAGGGAATGTCAGGGTCCAGGAGCATTTGTTCATAGTTCGCCTCTCTTTCTTTTCCTATTTTTGGCATCAAGAGCTTCCAGAAGCTTTCTGTCGCACCTTCTTCCTCTGCTTGTACCCGCTGACTTTTTCCGCATCAACTGGCTTTCTTCTTGAATGCGGCCTTTCTTATTAATTCCTTGTTTCTTCTTTGCACTCTCTTCACGCACAGCTTTGTAGGCAGCAACATCACCTGCATGTTGTATGTGGAGTTAGTGTGTTGAATATTAAGTCTCACATTTTGGTTTTTGTGTTGCCTGCCTTAAAGGCAGACCATTGGGATCACTTTGTCCCCTGTAGTTGTTGTCTGTTTGTGTCTGTTGTTGATTGTTTGTTGTGAAACGGGGTTAAGCATTTGCCTGGAATATTCACATATGTGGTGATTTAAACACAAACTTGGGCCATAGGTAACACATGGCCTCCCCCATTTGTTGATGAGGTCAAAATGTCACATCCAAGGTCAAAGGTCATGTGAGTTCAAGTTGTGAAATCTGCTAAAATGTAAAATTGACCGCAGTTAAAAAGTTGCAAGTTGGAACCAAACCGATCATAGGTGTAACATGGGATCACTCATTTGTTGATGATTCACAGGTCACCTACCAAAGGTCAAGTCTGTGAGGCTATCATTCACAAACCGCGATGGTAGGTGACACAATCGGTCCGGACTGATGTATTTTTTTGCAGTTTGTGGTATTCTTAACTGTCAAGAATGGGGTGTTTAAAACATGATGTTCTCCTAACTCTTATTTGGGGTAAGGATGTCCTCCCATTAATAACTGCCTTCTACCTGAGGGCCATGGAATATGGAGAGTCTGGCCTTGACTCTACCTTTCCTAAGGATTTTCGGTTACGTGTATCATCGTACAAAAATTTGTAAATATTACTTTTGAGATTTCTGAATAAAAAATATTGGAAATGTTTATTTTGAACAAAAAAGTGCAAATAAAAGACAGTCATCTGCAGATGAGATGACACGCCAAACCATTTTTGCCTGTCCACCACCAAAACCGCCAAATCATATATCCGCATAACAATGTTAAAATATTTCACTTGGGTTCTGCAGAGCTCTAGATCATCCAATTTTGATATAAAATGCCTCAGGTGACTGGATTATCGAGAAATGATATGCATAAAAAAATGTTTTTGTTGGCATCAAGAGAAAAAATATCAGGGTCTTTCGGGTCGGATTTTTAAAAAAAAAAAAAATTTTAGATCTCAATGTTTACTCTAAAATGATACAAGATGCTACTGTTTAAAGCTTTTTTCAATACAAGAAAGATCTTTGTAATCTTACTTGTTGTAGTTGCTTTGCTGTCTTTTTTTGTTATTTTTTTTCGCCTTTGTGTTGGGTAAAAAAATTTTAATTGTGGATAAAAAACTGGGTCTGATCGAGAATATTTGTTTATTTGTTGCTAATTTGCCTAAAAAATTTTTGATTCGGCAGGTTTTTTTAGGGTCGTCGGGTTTAACACCCTAAACAAACCATTTTTTGGGCCTTACCGACATACATCTTATGTAATTTAGCCAGATCTAGTGAATATGGTATACTTTAACACAAAGTAACTGTCGGGAGTTTCCATAACCTGACCCATCTGACTTACTTTTTATCTGACCACTTATTATGATTCATTCACCCACCTTAACACAATACAACCGTGCTTTAAGTCGTAAGGGTTTCCAATTCATAAGTTTGTCAGAAAAAAGAGTGTAAGATGATCAGTTACCAACTCCCAGTATGTCGTGTTTACAGCGTTAAAATGGAGTCCAACATAACAGTTCTCTCAGCAACTTTTGGGTCAATGCCAGCTGGTAATGAACATCAATTTGCATGTATCCCTGGGAAAATCAGGGTAGACCTGTATTGATGTGGCCAACTACTTCCTTACTCCTTACTTGCAGATGGTACTGAAGTTGATCTACATCATAGATGACTTTTAAATACTGTTTTTATAGTTTAGTGGATGGAAAATATCTCTTGAACTGAGGGAATACAGAATAAGCACCCTTACAGTTCCCTACAAACAGTATTTCACCTGTTCTTCTCTTGTTCGCCTGTTTTTGAATAGTTCTGAAGTGCATTTTATGCACCTCTGCTCTTACCTGTACCCCAGCACTCCCATCACAACACCAAACAACCTACACTTACCAATAGTCACTGCCCACCGACACTGCCGACACACAATTTGCAAATTAAGGAGGGTGGCAGTTCTTATCGTTAGGAAACTACAAGTCCGGCTATGACCTCTGGCTGTATGGTAAAGGTCTGAGACCAGCAAACAAACTTTGGTTGGTCAGTGAGCTTCTTTTGAAGTGGCCTTCTGAAACTCCAAGACAGTCCTTGTATTTCAGTCATTGTGGCCCCTTCACAATCTTTGCAACTCTAGATCCGACAAAAATATATCTCTCAGAAAGATAGTTACTTGGGTGTCCAACCTTAGTCTTCAACCATTCGCATTTAAAATTGATTTATACTTTCTGCTTTATGTAGCATGAAAGGAAATCCTTGGACTTTTCTGCTCATCATGTGCTTTGAAGATCATTGCACTTTGTCTGGAGTAAGCACACATAATTAAATGTCTTTGGTAGGACAGAGAGCAGTTTCTCAACAATCCTCTGCATTCTAGCCTTCCTTGTTCTGTTAATTTTCTCTGATAGCATCTTGTGAATCTCCTTTATGCTTTATTCTGTCTTTTGCTGTTGAGTCCCAAGCTATACTGAAACCCGAGGTGGATGGGTGCCTTAGAGTCCAACTTAGCTTGCTCCTGCAACAAGCCATGATATAATAGCTGGTCAGCATCAAAATACAACCTTAATGTGGACAAGATCCACATCCGTAGCAATGACAGCCATCTATATTCAATGAATCATTAAGGGATTTTGAATGACAATCAAACACATCTGCCGAATCACCAAGTGCTCCTTCAAAAGCTGGTGACCATTTCAAATCACATTGCTTAGATCACAGCAATAGTTCTCCCTTAACTTCTCAAATTGCTTGCAAAATGATTTTTGGTGGTACATGTCCCATCAATGTCCTCGCATGAGGTGCCTTCTCAGTGCCTTCTCATTTGTATCCCCGCTTCTCCAATCCCGTTTTAATTTCCACGCCTGACTTCACATGAGTCCATCAGTACAGAAACAAGCGAGATTTTATCCTGGTATAGCCAGGTCTTCAAAGAGTTTAACAAGATATTGGAAAGGGGCTCTGCATTACAACCACCCATTCCCGTGATTAAGATGCTCCTCTAACGACAAGGCATTATCAGTTCTCTGAGTTTCTTGTTGCTGTTACTTGTTGCTTTGTCTTCTTGAGAAGAAATGGGGGGACCATTTTCGATGCTGTGGCAACATCTTATCTGTGAGTTTTTTTAGTCCTTACTGCCTTCTTATAAGGAAGCAGTTTTTCTGTCCATTGTGAGGTGACGCAAGAACAGGCCTCGAAATAAGAACAAATTCCCTGAGGTCCCTCTGAAATCAAACGTCTCCCTCAAGCCCGTAGCCAGCCATCTACAATAGGGGGTTCGATTTGTTAGTGACCCAAAGTGGGTCGCGGAGCATCGCAAGGGGAGTCCTGGGAAATTTTGTAAATGAAAAGCCAAATGGAGGCATTTGGTGCAGACCATTTTCAATTAACCCTAACTAGTGTTTGACTAGTTTTAGTTCACTAACTCATTATGAATCTTTACTGAAAAAGAAATTCTCCAAAGAATTCACACAAATGAAAAACCTTGCAAGATATATTAGAGAACCTACGAAAGCCTTGAGGACAGGTGAATGCTCACAACCAGAGCATGGACGATGGTGCGGGTATGGGTGAGCGCTAAAATCTTGAACTATGACCCAGGTAGGAAATCATAGACCCAAGACCATCACATAATTAATCCAATCATGATTGGACGAAAGTTTATATCGACTGATGGCGATTAGTACAACCACCACAATTTGAACGTTGTCGTCATAGTGGAGGAGGAATTTTACAAAATGGGGGGGGGGTGGTACTAGGACGGGAGAAAAGTTGTTCAAAATTTTGCGATGTTGCTCTTGCACAGCTTGAATAGGTCTACTGATAAAGTGGGTGGTGATTGTTTCTTTGTTTTGAATTTTTAGGGGGGTTTCGGACTTGAACCCCCGGGCCACGGCCTGACTCCTAAATTTCCATGGGTTCCATAACAGATGAATATTTTTGTTTTCCCATTTCCACGATTCAAGCCATGCCCAAGATGTGCAACCATGCTCATGAGATTCGAGAGCCTGCCATTGTTACATGCATATGCAGTAGCTGTTAAAAATGACAATATTATTTTATCCCATCTGCTCAGCCTCATTTCCACACTTCCAACACCTAGAAGAATGATGATGTATAATTCACCGGTGACTGCGCATCTGACATAGGCCCCTACTTAATTTTGTCTTCTGTCATACTTCGGTTGCACCAGCCAAAATCAGGGAGATGAATTTTGCTGAATCACACAGTTCCGTCTGCATTTCTCTAACAGAGACGGCAATGAAATATGTGAATGTTTGAGCCAAATGTTCATTCCTGTAAACATTCCCTATGTCAACACCAGGTCTGAGCAAATGTCTAATTTTTTTTTTTTTTTTATTTCCTGGGAAGCGGTCACATTTCCCACAGAATTTTCCACAATTAATCACCTTTCCAATCAACAAACAATTAACCTGTGGTTATAGTATCACACTTGGAGAGGCTTTTAAAATTTAACAATTCAACTAGGGTCAGGTCCAGTTTCCTTTTAGGTCCTGCTACTGGTAACTCCTGGTAACCATACTACCTGTCCCAGGGCGAGTTGGCGGCGGCTAAACCGTCCCCCCCATCGATTGTCATAAGGACATCTAATGAGGAGGTAGCTGAAATGAAAAAAGAAGATCCACCTACAAGTGCTTCAGCTCTGAAGAGCTTGGCGGCCATCCAGCAGGTAAAAGACGATATTGTAATCACGGTGGTTCACATGCGAGTGGCCATTTTGGGTTCGCATCCTCGCCCGCAATTCCCACTGGGCGCACACTCAACTGTTACACCCAGAAAACTTTTGGAACAAACAGGTCTTAGTGCACCATATAGGTGCTTAGAACAATATAGTACTAATGTTGTTTATTTTGGTAATGTTATGACTGACCTATCTATTTTGTCAAAGGTCAGTAAAAAATTCTAGTTTGGTGCATACACTGATAAATTCAAAACATTTCCTGAGATACTGCACCATTGATGCTCTTGTTTGCATTTTCCATAGGTTCTACAGGGGATACAAAGATTGTACTTAAGGCTAAGGATGATTAGTATAATAAAATATCCTGCAAAGTTAATTCCCAGTCCTATGGTGTTGCAATTTTGACATTCCGAATGACACTGCCATTTAAGTGTAAATGCCTTTTAATCTTGGGAGTTTCCGTACCTACCCTCTGAACGTCACTCTTCTGACACACTTAGGAATTTTGAAAGCTTCACGAATAAAGCACGTTTATGGTTGGTAAGGTTTCCAAATTCTTAAATGTGTCAGAAAAAAGAGTGTAAGATGGGTCAGGTTACTGAAATTCCCGCAAAATTAATGTAGATTTTGTTACAAAATACATCTTTCTATGGGATTTTATTAATTCTTTCCCTGGAGAGGGCCAGCGCAACACAATGTTTGAAAAAAAAAAAAAAAACCCAATGCGCTGTGTGTCCGGAATTCGAACCGGCGACCTCCGTATTACTATGACGGAGCACTCTAACCAACTGACCACAAGACTGTTGATAGTGGAGGCGATAGATATCATCTATAGGTATTAGATCCGAGAGGTGTCCATCGCTTCCTGCGGATAGCATCAGACAATATATTTACATTTACAATTTATATTTGTTTTGCCCCACAGTGCACAACAAGCGCATGGTTTTTTTTTCAACATGTGTGCGCTGGCCATCTCCAGGGAAAGATTACTAAATACCCTCCTTGTCTACCTGGAGAACTAAGGCGTTAAAATTTCAATAATCTGAATGTTAAATCAGGTTAAATGGGACTGGTTTTAGTAGTCGATAAATGCTGCTCTCATGCAGTTATGGATGCAGCCATTGTTATTAAAGGTGCAACGAAATTATTTTTGAGACACACCCAAATATTGTTTCATCAATAGTAATTTTAATATTATAGAATTGAGGGCTTATATGCCTGATTCTATCATAATCTATGACGAAGCGAACTCAATTCAATGCACGCGAGGATAAGTAAATGATACAACCGAGAAAGTAAATTGGTAAATATTATATAGAAGCTCGGAGAAACTGGCGAGCACAGAATAAAGACGAAAAATACCCGGTCTCCGAACCCGGAGCCTCTCGCTTTCTACGCGTGAGAAATACCACTGGGCCAAAGGAGGACTGTGTATGTGGATACCATGAACGAGCACTAATGTATTTCAGTCTTTATTTCAAGAGTTTTCAATCGGCCGTAATTATATTTTTTGTATTATAAGAGGGAGGGCCTTAAATGCATGATTCTAGCAGATCTATGACGAAGCGAAACTCAATCAATTCACGCGAGGATCAAGTGTATTTCTCACAGCCTAGAAGTGTATTTCTCACGCCTATAAAGCGAGAGGCTCCGTGTTCGGACCGTGTATTTTCGTCTTTATTTAGTTCTGGTGCTCGCCAGTTTCTCCGAGCTTCTATATAATAAATAGTAATTTTTAATATACATTCGACACTCACTAATTTTCTTAACTTGTATTTGCGACAGAAATGGCCGAGAGACAAAGAGGAAAAAAGGCGATTTTGATTTTGCTTATATTTTCAGTATAAGAAACCAGGGCTAATTTGTATTTGCTCCTATCAGAAAATTAAGAAACATTTCATTCATCACAATTTTGTACCAAAGAAACATTCCTCAACTTAATCCTTTAAATGGGGATATTTTTTATGGAAGCTTTAATCATGTGCACAATCAGTACTTCGATTTTTAGGGACACCTGATATTTGAATCTCTCACTGCAAACCTTTAATGTTGTTTAACTTTTCAGACATCCTCGTTTTTTTTTTATGTGTGATGTCTAGAGGGCCAAGCTTCTTATAAAGTGACTCACAATCAAAGACATAACACAAGTCCAGCGTTTATACAGCGCAATCTACAACAGCATTTATTAATCCATGTTATAAATTTAGCAACTGTATTCTTCTCCCAGTGCAATGTATCGAGTGCCTTGTGTGGGTGTAGACAGTGGCGTAGCCAGGGGGGCAGCTTCCCCCCTGTGGGGAATCTTGCCCCCCTGAAAAATTAGTGATTTACATAGGCCGTATTATACGTATATACACTATACTAACAAATTTTAATATATGCTTGCCCCCCTGAAAATATGTTTCCCCCTGAAAAAAAAATGGCTACACCACTGGGTGTAGAGTGTCGATGTGGAGCCTGGGTGTAGTTTGGAATGTTTACTATTATATTGTATAAGATCACATTATGTTCAAGTGTTGGGTGGCTTAGTAATATTGTGTGTTGGTATTGGGAGTTGTCATCATAATGTGAGTTTAGTCATGAGTTAGGTTAAATCACTACATGGGAGCACCGGGTTATTCAAGCCGGTACTGCCTATGGTTTGCAATGACTTCTGACTTCTGGAAGTGTGCCAGGGTGTTCTGACAGAAATGCCTGTTTCGTACTACATAATTCAAATTGGTAGAGTCAAAGAAAAGTCTAGGAGGGGGAGGGCAGGCAATCACAGATATGGGTGTAAGGCTGGCGCTTCGAAACCCAGGGGCATTCAGTGACAGAGAGGCTTAAAAAAATAGGGGTCTTTTTGTGAGGGACAGCCAAAATGACCCAAAATTTGGGGTTTTGGGTACAAATTTACAAAATTTTCCCCACAAAAATGGGGTCTTGGGATGAATTTTTTGCAAAATTTTCTAAAAAATAGGGTTTTTGGGTGAAAAGTTGCCAATTTTCCCAAATTGAAAGCTCCCACCATGCACTAGAACGGTGAAAATTGAGATGGTTACACTGATTTTAGTATTTAAATACTTTTTAATGATAAACTTTCTTATAAAATACTATACTTTGTATCTACTATGAACATTTTTCAAAGTCAGTTTGTAGCATATACCATATTAAAAATGTGTATTTCAATACAAAAAAATGTATAATATAAATGGGTGTATTTAAGTTGTTATATGATGGATTTTAGTTATGCTAGCCACTGCTAATACTACTGTCTGGACTTGCTCTCATTTATGTGAAGGTATTGAAAGAGCAACAGAGAGGGCTAATATTTGCCCAAGGCAAGTTCTGTTGTACATTTTGGTACAAATCAATAATTACAATTGTAACCCTTGGTTACGGTCCGGTGTGTATATGGTGTTGGAATATAATATAACCTAACTGACATTTTAACCCATTTTAAATGTTAATATTATTTTACAAGGTTGTATATGGATATAAAGTAAATTTTAATAATAAAATATGAAATGGAAAAAAATTAAACGTGCAATATCATTTCCTGTGGTTATTTTTATTACAACAACTCTTCCTTTCTTTTTGTACAATCCATGTTAACATGGAATAAACGCACCACGCCTTGGTACGCTTCAATCGACGCACTGTGCAACCTGTCAAAACTATCATTTTAAGTTGGATTTTTGCAGAAAGAAGATTTCTGTTGAAATAATCATAGTGAGACTAATAATGTTCCTCTGAACACAAAATTTTAAGTGACAGAAAGAGTTTCGTTGTTGAAAGTGATTCAAACAGGTTACAGAGTGGTTCAGCACAAATCAACAACTCTTTGTTCCCACTCGGGTGGCCAAAGCTGCCCTCACAGGATATAAAAATGCGGATGCATCATTTTTGATGAACCACTGTAACATGTTTGAATCCCAAAATCACAATCAGTGTGATATGTAATAAGTGTTTCTGCCAGGCCTGCTTGCCTTCAAATTTGAAAGGGAGCAGCAAGAAAAATGGCGAATTTTGGGCAAAAGTCAGCAATTTGGGGCCAAAAATTAGGGTTAGTTAATTTAATTTTAAAGGCTGGCTCAGAGATTTCCCGGGGAGGGCGCCCTCAATTTTCAAACAAATCGTGTTTTTTGCATATACATATTTGCTTGTCCATATAATAATCACTGTGTGAAATAACTAAGCTCAAATCGAAGTCCTTCATATAGAAAATCACAACTTTGTTTTAAAATTCCGGATCCGGAAATTTTGTTATACACGGTATCCTATGCACTGTTACACTGTACATAAATGTGATCAAGCAAAATGAGTCTGAAGTCGGTCAGATTTGATTTTTACTTTTCCATGTAACTGTATGCAGCATTTAAAAGCTACATTTTGCTGAAACCCCCATTGAAATTGATCAATTAATTCCAAAGATATAATCAGTTGAAGAGTGGCAAAAACAATAGGAAACAAAAGACATTTTCTCCTTTGTATGGCTATATGTCAAAACCAATATTTGCGACTTCCGACTCATTTTGCTTGATCACATCACAAATGTGTACTGCATAAAAACGAAAAATGCGATTCATCTCTAACTTTGGAATTGAGCATTTTAGGGGAGTTTCTTTAGTTCTAGTTGACTATTTTTAATTACTACACAAAAAGTATACATTTCAAAATCCGAGTCAGCCTTTAAGGGGAATATTTGATACTGAATTTTGTACAAATCTTGAGCATATAAATTTTTCAAGAAAATACAGATATTTTGGGTTCTTGTACCAGCCCTTCTCTTCCCAAAATAAAATATACACTTGGCTGAAGTGGATTGGTTGGCTGATTGCATGTAGTGACCATGAACTTTTAAGGCCCTTTCTTAAAATAAAAAAATGAAGGGTGACGGGCTGTTGGTATCAGTTGGCAGAGCAGCTGACGCTTTGGTTATGCACCATTGCTTCCTGGTTCTGCAATCACAGTTGACTTTAGTGTTGAGGTCAATTTCTGCATATGTGGGAATTATCCTAAATTATTCTAAAGGTTCTGTGAACTATACCTTATTGTGTTTATTTGGAATGATAATGATAGGCGTTCTCAAGCTGGTGTCAGAACTAGTCACCTAGAACTATAGGACTCATCAACAGCATGCTACATACCCAGTGCACATAATGAAATCCTCACCAGGAAGTGATTAAGGTTGGCATAGTAAACTGGGAATGCTTGAAATACCTACTGGATCCATACTATTCATACCACATGTAAGTATAAACACTCTGTCACTTCGATGGGTATTTATTAATCTTTCCCTGGAGATGGCCAGCGCACACAGGTGTTGAAAAAAAAAAAAAACCCATATGCACTTGGCCGGATTCGAACCGGCGACCTCCGTATTACTAGTGACGGCGCTCTAACCAACTGAGCCACAAGACTGGGTTGGTAGAAGAGCGATAGATATCATACGGAGGTCGCCGGTTTTACACAGTAGTAATCTATGGGGATTACAAAATCACATTTTTAGCTGTCACTTCAAAACAGGTTGAAATATCGGTGGGAAACTTTACAGATGGAGTTTTTGGGTGAAGGCCATTCTATCAAGATGAAAAATTTGAAAACTTAAATCGGGCCATCCCCCTTTAACAAATCAGTTATTACGCCCTACTACTCTGTACTAGTTTGGTGAAGTCAATTGTGGTGGAATATGGCAAAAAAGTAAGTATTTTAGTGTGTTTTATGCCAAAAAAAATACAAAAGTCACATAGGACTGAGTAAAGGACTAGTACCAACCTTGGTTAAATTGTTCTTGATCATGGTTTCAGATTTGACTTAGGTTTTACTGCCAAAAGTGTAAAAATGTGAAGATGCTATAACAATGAAACAAAACATGTTTTCTATTTTAAAATTTTGTGTAGAATCCAAGCCTGAAGTCAAAAATGCAAAATGTTGGATGCATTCCAAAATAAAAAAAAAATCTCAAATTTTAGACAGGGTGAAAAAAGTTTAATACCATATCTATGTAGGGACTTGCTTTGGGCATAATCGATTAAATTTTCAAGCCTATAACTATTATAGTTTTCTCTTACTTCCAATATTTTTTTCACGCACTGGAAAAATCAAGGGGTAGGGGAAACATTTTTGTATTTTGGAATAATGTTATTATTCCTATACTTGGAAATTAACCAAGTTCGGTATCAATTTGAAGCTCATTAAATTCTGCATAAACTGATGGTAAATCATCACTGTAAACCCATCCTTTCCAGAGATGTGCAAAATTTTTGTTCGAAAGTGCTAAATTTTGAATGTCATTTTTGTCAAGGGACATGTCAAATTTGAATGGTTCTGGTGTGCACATTATGAATTTATAAAACAAATACTTGAATCCATAAATTATTACCTTTAACTGATATATTAACATTATAAAGGGTCATATATATGTATATTGTAGTGTAAGTATTCAAAGTTGGTAGGTGAAACTTTTTGTCACCCGAAAAGTGCGATTTTCTGATAAAATCGGCCACAAATCAATATTTTGTAGCAAAATGGTGTATGATACAGAGTTCTCAATTACAAATTCATAATGTGTAAACAATTTCACCCTAGAAAGGACATCTTAAAAATTAAACAGGGTTATTTTTGTCCGATATGATTTTTTTTCACTTTGGCACTAAAACCTAGGTCAATTCTGAAATCATGTCCTATGGTATTTTTGTAGGCTGCCAGCATAGCTGGCAAGACAACTTTTCAATCTGTTTTGCATGTGTATGTATGTGTGTGTATGTGTGTGTTAATTTTTTTTTATGGAGTGGCCCACAGCTTATATTCTTTTTAATATACTGCAAAATGTTAGTTATAATCTTATTTTAGCTAAGATATATAACAAATTGCATTTTAAAATGGCTAAAAATAAGACTAAGGTTAACATCTTGGCAAGAGTTCCATATGTACCCCCTTGAAAGTTGTACATGTAACAAATTATATTTTATTTTTGGCCTTAGGGTTAGGGGTTTTGTTAGTGTAGGCCATAAATAAATATAATTTGTTTCCTGTAGAATTTTAAAGGGGGGTACATATGGAACTCTTTCCAAAATCTTAGATATGTGTGCAGTTTGACAGATTTTAATTGCCATCACAAAATATAAGTAAATTGCCATTAGTTGCCTGTATTCAGGCCCATAACCAGTGGGGGGAGGGGGCGAGAGGGGACCCAAACCCCCCAAAAATGGCTCAAGGCGGCCACAAAAATCGATTTTGCGAGCAGAACGAGCCACAAATTAGGGTGTTTTTTGCTATTTTGTCGAAAAAAAGGTTAAAAGTTCGGTAAAAAAAGGTCAACTTTTGCCAAATTCGCCCCCCCCCCTTTGGGGAGGGGAAAATTTGGGGGAATATGACCCCTTTAAAAAAATTTTCCCCCTCCCCCCGCCCCTAAAAAAATCCTGGTTATGGGCCTGCCTGTATTCCAAAAAGGAGGCTTTAAATTGATAGTTTTATCACAAGATAAAAAAAAAAAAAAAAAAAAAAAAAGATAGGATCTATAGGACTCATAATAGGTTTAGGAGCTATTCCACCTTAACTCTCTGGGCACTACCACCTATAATACAGCCTGTCTTTATAAGACACATGAGATAGCCCTCTGAGTAACCAATCAAAATAGTTTTTTTTTATATCTGTGTAAACCATACCAACATTCTTACAATATCTCTGATTTGCTCATTACATGATATTACCTGCCAAGCAACCAATCAAAATAGTGCTTAGATGTCGATAGATGGCAGATGGTTAAATCTCTAAATCTCTTCATAATCTTTTTTTCTTTCCAAAAAATTACCAACATATTCAAGCCTGTACGCAGGGGGATGCAAGGGGTGCGGTCGCTTTTGTGGAATTTTGTGGAATTTTGTGGAAAAGCCCTGAATTTTTTTATAAAAGGGTCCAAAATTGAGATAAATTTTGACCAAAAAAGTCCACATTTTGGTGATGAAATGTTCAAAAAGTCCAAAAAGGACCATTTTGGGGGGTGTTAGGTCCACTTTTACTAAAAAAAGTCCACTTTTTCACAAAAGAAGTCCACTTTTCCTAAGCCCTGCACCCCAAAACAAATCCTGCGTACGGCCCTGAACATATTTTTCTAGAATTGGGAGTGGACTGCTGTATTGTAAGTCTTAATTTTCTCTTTCAGAATAAATGAAATTCTGAATTTCTTACAGCTAAGACTGTATTTAAGGATGTGTTCATAGATCATGAAAATTCTGGATCAAACTAAGTGACAAGTGCAGTGTCTCTTCAACAGGATTTTGGGAATTCAAAGCTTCTTGTTCTGCTCTGATCATTATTTTTTTCCAAATAGAAATCAATCAATTTATCAAAGGGGAAATAAATTTAATGCAAGAAAACTCTTCAAAATAATTTATTAAATTTATTTAAAGCAGGGGGAAACAGTTCTTTTTAAAACTTCATGACAACTTATTATTAACCTTGGAATGTGTTTCCTGCTTTATCAATAAGTACATGCCAAAGTACAATTGTTACAAAATGGCTGACTACTTCCTGGTTGTGTTTTGGTACAGATAACCCAGAAGCCCGCCCATAAGCCTAGTATGCCAAACTCCCCATGTCTGCCTTCCCAGCAACCCATAACAGATGACCGGGAAATGAACTTGCTCACTGAAACTAAATTGAATGGGCTTAATAGTCAAATTTTATGTGCACTACTACATAATAATCTTAATAACTGTTTATAGGTCTATTCCTAATGCAAATGAACTGTAACTTCAAGCATATATATTTGCCCATTCATTATAAAACAGCCTCTTGGTATTTGCACTTTATGTAATACAGTCTATAAGCCCAAAGTTGAAATTGCATTGTTACAGAGAAAACAGCAGGTTTATAGAAAAATATAACATTTGGTAAAGGGGAGCAAGCAGAGCGAGTGGTAGGCCTGTAACTGGGATTTTATAGGTAAGGGGAGGGGCAACTTTTTTGGGGGGGAAATTTGGCAAAAGTGGACTTTTTTACCTAAATGTTTACAATCTTTCAACAAAAAAAGCATAACAAACCCTAATTTTTACCTCTTTTTGGCCCTTTTCAGCTCTTTTTAGGGGTTTTGTGGGCTTTTTAAGCCCTGGTTACGGGCCTGGCGAGTGGAGCGTGAAATTGGTGGGGTCAAGGGGCCTGCTTTAGGGTAATATTTGTTTAAAGGGAGGGGTGTTCCCAGACCATTTTCAATGTGAGTGTTGCCGACAAAACTGTTTATTATCTGACACAATTTCCAAAATACGGGTGCGCGAGCCAGAAAATGTTTGAAATTGTGCCGGCAACACTATATTTTAACCGTCGGATCAAAAATCTGGGGGGGGGGAGTATCATTACAAAATTGTTCAGTTTTATTGCATACTGCATATGTGACCCACTTTTATAAACCCAGGAACAAGTTGCAGTGACTTATTCCTCATTTGATCAGAGCTAGTCAGAAATATCTAAATCTCACGTTCATCTTTAACAATAAAAGCAAGTATGACTAGTTGCCTTTATATGGAGTAATCCCACTAGCCAAGTGATGGATATTAAGTCTGACAAAAATGATGTATCTCACATATGACAATTTTGAGGTATTCTTTGCTTTTAATCAACCATTTGTAGACATAAGACTGGAATGCTAGCTAATGTTAACAGGTACCTATGCTTTCTGTAGATAGTTGTCTGTCCACTTTGGTTGGGTGAATTTGAATAGTGAGGCATAACAAATAAGGTCTTGAACCTACTGATTGATATCTTATGTGATTAACTGGTATTCACAACAATTTTGTTTGCAAAAAGGCATTTTTGTAAAAGTGGGTCACATATTAGCTTTGGAAGCAATATCTTCTGACAAAATCAGCAATTTGTTTTCATTAATTACATCTAATTTACATTAATACAAATTTTGCTGACAAGTCAACAATTTGCCAACAGAATTCTCTAAATGGGGGTGTCACACCCCCTCTTAGAACGGCCCTGTTTAGAGGGCAAAATGTGTTCCTTTAGGGCTAAATGTTTTCTTTTATGCATGGCATAATGTTTCTCTATGGTATTTAATGGTTTATAAGTGACACAGAAAAACATTTTGCCCTACATAAAACACAGAGGGTTAATAGGGAGGTTCTGGGTTCAAATCCAGGCCAAGGAAATTCATTTTCTTGGCCATCTCCAGGGAAAAATATATTCACACTCTTAGCTTCAAAACCTATTAATCTTTAACATTTTTTTTCAGATTTCCTAGCTCAACACCCACCATGGCTTCCAGGCATACAGATTTTAGTCAGATTTTGCTGAGATGCAAATACTGCACCAGAGTACACGACAACGTCTCTCAGCACAGAAGGCATGTTGCTTTTCATGAAATCAAGTATTGGAAGTTTTGGAAAGCTAAAGCACAGGAAGATGCTTGCGCTGTTCAACTAATTGAAGTAATTACCAATGGAAAATGTGTTAGAAACAGTATCGGAAAGAAAAACAATTCGAATGGCAATGATATTGTTGACAGTAATATAAGGAAAAGCCATTTGACTGGCTATCTCAAATCAAAAAGGACTGATGCAACTAAAGTTAAGAATACAACAAATGAGGGCAAAGCCAAGAAGAAAATGACCAATGAAAGCAAAGTTACGAAAAGGACCAATGAAAGTAATGCTAAGAAGGAAAGGACCAAGGAAAGTAAAGCCAAAAGAAAAGGACAAATGAAAACAAAGCTAAGAAGAAAAGGACCAATTCAAGCAAAGCTAAGAAGAAAAGGACCAATGAAAGTAAAGCTGAGGAGGAAAGGACCAATAAGAGTGCTCCTGCAACAGAGATGGTGCAAGCAAACAGATACCAATGTATTTATTGTGACCGATATCTGTCTGGTCACACAGCATTACAGAGACATGAGCGAACGCACACGGGAGAAAGGCCTTTTAAGTGTAAATACTGCCAATCAAGATTTAATTGCAGCTCAGGTTGCCAACGTCACGAAAAAACCCACACCAAAAAGAAATCTAAAGAGAAAAGGATCTATTTAAGCAAAGTTGAGAAGAAAAGGCCCGATAAGGGTGATACTCCAAGAGATATGGTCCAAGAAACCAAGTACCAATGTATTTTTTGTGACCGATATTTGTCGGGTAAAACGGCATTACAGAGACATGAGAGAACGCATACGGGAGAAAAGCCTTTTAAGTGCAAACATTGCCAAATGGGATTTAAATGCAGCTCGGCCTGCCAACGT
This sequence comes from Ophioderma brevispina, assembly GCA_023653785.1. Classification (NCBI taxonomy): domain Eukaryota; kingdom Metazoa; phylum Echinodermata; class Ophiuroidea; order Amphilepidida; family Ophiodermatidae; genus Ophioderma; species Ophioderma brevispina. The sequence continues at coordinate 44,147 of JAMKCH010016341.1, forward strand.
CATGAACAAACCCACACTGATTACAAACCGTATGAATGCGAGCTGTGCGGAGCTCACTTTAGACTTCCCGCTCATCTGCGGGCTCCATAATACGCCACACTAAAAACAAAAACCCTTGGTTGTGAAACGTGCGGTAAAAGGTTTACGACGAGTTTTAGCATGCGGCAGCACAGGAAAGTACATACGGGAGAAGCCATTCATGCCAAACTTGTGGGATGTGGTTTAGTACAACTGCCAATCTAAAAAGGCACGAGCGCTACCATAGCGACGAGAAACCAGCCGTTTCATTTTTTCCTACTTCTTTTTTTTTTTTTTTCTTCCCTTTTTTTTTCTTTTTTTTTTTTTTTTTTTTTTTTTTTAAATATCTTTTTTTTTTCTTTTTCTTCTTTCTTTTTTTCCTTTTTTTTTTTTTTTTTTTTTTTTTTTTCTTTTTTTTTTTTTTTTTTTTTTTTTCTCTTTTTTTTTTTAAAAAAAACATGTTCTTTTTTTTTTTTTTTTAAAAAAAAACACTTTTCTTTTTATATTTTGTCTTTCTTTTGGTGGCTTTATATTATGGATTCTATTTTGTGGATGGGGTGTGATGGTTTTTTTTTGTCTTTTTTTTTTTTTTTTTTTTTTTTTATGAATATGCGGTGAGCTACAAATGGAACACTAGTCTTGTAGCGCACAAAAGAGTCCACACAGGCGCTAGGGGTGTATTGCGATCAATGTCCGAAATCGTTTACGCACAAACCACAACTAAAACAAGCATTAAGAAATTGCAAAACACAGCACTGTGAAATTTGTTAAGAAACATAAATGCACCCTGTGGTAAGCATTTATGGAGCTGAGCCGCTGAGACGGCATGAAATGATACTATGGGGCCATAAGGGGGGCCACAAGTGTTTTGTAAAGTGGAAAAGCCCTTTTGGTGTGGAAAGCAACATGGATTCAACACAAAAATATGCATAAGTTTTTTTTAAAAACAACTAAATGTGGGAAAAATTAAATCACTAAAGAAAAACAATGAAAAGACACTTAGCAATGCCCATAGTAAAGAAAGGAAGCCATACAAATTGTAACTTTTGTGATGTAAAATGTTTATAAAAGAGACTAGATGGTTGAGGCAAGAGGAAAATCAACAAAGGCCCTAAACCCTATGGTGCGATCGATGTGCTAAAGAAATAATTGTCCTGGGCCTCATTAAAACTGCACATCGATTTCCGTCATTTGAACATCAGACCTGAAGTGTGATAGGTGTGGCCAAGGATACACAACTGAGCACGCCTCAGAACACAAACGAACTCACTCCGGTGAGAGACCATTTCGTTGTGATGCAATTGTGGGCGCTCTTTATGCACGTCAGTGCCTAACAAACTCACAGAAACATCACAACGACGTGAAACCATTTATGATGTGAAGACTGTGGCAGGGAATTCGGCGAGCAAGCCACTGCGCGTCCCACAGACGTCTTACATGCCAAAGTCAGACCTAAACCATTCGCATGTACTATTGCAGGAAAAAGTTTCTTCTACAAGGCATCATGTGTGAGACGAAGCAAGACATTCTGGTAAGAAAGATTTCCAGTGTGACGTGTGCAAAGAATTTTTAGACAGGGCACAAGTACTCTGAAAGACCCACAGCTAACGAAAATGGAAAAAACGTACAAATGCGAGAAATGCAGTTTGGTGTTCACTCAAGTCGTCTTATAAGGAGGAATGAAAGAACACCTAGGAAGAAGTAAAAGATCACAGACTGGAACAAGTGACACAAAAAGTGAGCGTGGCATGTTTTCGATCTAGTTATTGTGCCAAAGTCCATAATTTTAAGTTTCCAAAATATACATTGGTGTTTAGGCCTTCGCTTTCATGCAACATTTCACTTGTAAACAATCAGGGCAAAAAATGGCTAATATAAAAGGCTCAAAAAGATGCAACATCTCCTTCACCAAAACTTGCAATTTGGTTGAGTTTTCAATGGTCACTGTGTGGTACAATGCAACAATCCATTTGTATCGGTTTTAAACATTATCATGTTTTAGGGAGTCCAAGTGTGGAAAAAATACGGATCCAAAAATGATAATGATAAAATTGGATGTTTACCGCCCAATTAAAGTGGTCTCGATGCGTCCGCCCAATATTTTTGCAAATCATAGCTCGACAATTAATTTGGGCTAATCGATTCAAATTTTATATCAATATTGATTACGGTCCGCAATTTATTGTGGCAGTAACTGACAATGCCCATGAGAGAAAAACTCTCAAGGGCAAAAAATGATAGTAAAGAAGGCGCTATACGCCCAGTAAAGTCTCAATTCCGTTGGCTACGTTCACTAGTTTCATTCACCAGTGTGAGTAGAAAGTGCACCCTGGTTTTGGGGGGTATTAATGTAATACCCAGCTCATTAATGTCAAGACATGCATAAATACAACCCACTGAACGTGTCCTTGGTGGATGAGTGCAAGTCATAGAGCGTTTTGCGTCTCTTTCGGATTAGGCATTTTTGCATGATGTGACAAGCGAAGTGTTACTTTGAAAGAGCAAGGCCCAGGCAAACAAAATGTGTATTTCAGAAATAATCCCCCCCCCGTATCGGACTTTGGCACCGGACCGATCAAAAACATGTCGAAATACTATAAGTGGACCTATTTTTATCCTTTAAATTATGTAAATGAATGTCAAGGTATGTGAAATACTAATTCATAAGCTTTTCAAATGTCAAATTTTGTTATAGTGGTTTTAAAATGCTGAGTTTTTAAAATGTCCACTTAATAAAAATGGCAGTTAAACTAATTGTCATCCTTGAATGGATGTTTTCCCTTTGTTCCCTTAACAAGACTAAAATGTGATTCAATAACAAGAATCCAACTCCAACATTTGTTGCTTTGCAAGTGGAAAGACAATGATTCTACATGTAAATGCTGTTTGGGACCAAGTCTAAAATGGGAATTTTTTTTTTTTTATTTCCAAGCAGCAGAAGCTTACTAACAACATACATCAAGCAATACATTAAGTAAGAATACAAAAAAAATAAAATAGGTACAAATACATGTAAAGGAGCCGTTCCAACAAGGTACAAACCAAACACAACACACAATACTTAACGTACATGAGTTCATTAACGGACTTTTAACAAGGATTATTCGTACAAATAAAAAGTATCTCAATACCTCAGAACATAGAGTATGTTTGGTACCCTAATGGTCCCTTCAAAATACAAAAAGAAAATTTGGGTTTCTAGCAGAAATAAAATGGGCCTAACTAGCTAACATCTCATCGGAAATGAAATCAGGATTAACTTAAAGCCGAATCATCGTATCCTAGCAGAATATAGATGCATGATGTGATGTACTTAGGGACATAGCCGAGGATTTTGCCAAAACCAAAACAATCACAAACAAAAGGCCGATTGATGTAGATCGAAAATAAAAACACATCCAGGTAAGAAAGGCAAATGGATTGTACTTGGTGCATTGGCCCTTATATTCATGACACCCCAAATATACAGAAAAAATAGGTTATATAGATAACAATCAGGATAACTCTCAGAATTATTGAGATTAAAGCAGCAATGTAGAGAAACTAAGGCGTAAGAGCAAATCTGCTTACAGTATCCCCACACCACCTGTCAAAAAGGTGTGTTTCATTTCACAAACGGCAATATATTTTTGTATTGAAATATTTTTTAATTCATTAGAGAAAACATAAATATTTGGTTTTGATTTTGCGATCTTGCTATAAAGATGTGAAATTTAGCAAGCAAAAGGATTACGTTAAGAGCGTTCACCTTTCAAACCAAAAGATTATAGCGAGCCGATAAAACAATTTGTGTCTTTTGAAACGTGCCCCAATTTGTTCCAATAATTGTTTGAAGCTTTCCAAAAATTGCATCTAAAATCGGCCATTGAAAGAGAACAAGTGACCAATAGTTTCTCTTTCCTGTCAACAGAAAGTACATAGTTCATTATCTCTCAGATTCATTTGAGGTAAGAGCCTATTTGTTCCAATTATATGATAAGAATGCGATACTGAAAATATTGCAACTTTGTATCCTTAGTTACTTTGAATGGTAAGGCAGAAAAATCTTGCCATTCGTTGCAAGTCACTGCAGTGCAAGTGCCCTTGCCATTGTTGTTTGGTTTTGTTGTTAGCTTAACGTTTTTTAAAATTAGTTTATACTAGATTACAACCTTTCGCTTTATTCTTAACAGTCTCTACAACAAACGGTCGAAATGGCATATAGAAAGCTTGCTATTTTTACCAATACATTTCCAATGACCTTTTACACAATTTACCATTCCTTGAAATCTAAATATAATTTAGGTTAAGATTGTAACTTGCACGAAAATTGCTCACAAAGACCAATTTACCATTCCAGATTGTAACAAGTCATTCAACAAAAATAGATACCCTTTATTTTCCCAATGGGTAGTGTAATTAACAGGACCTTATTTCCAATTTGAATTTTATTATTCCACCATAAGTAATTCTTTGTGATACAATGTCAGTTAAGGTCGCAGTTATAGTTGGATGTGAATATAGCCAAGATTTAAAACATGTGCCAAAAATTTATTTTTAATATTGCGTTGTGACAGAATTAACGTTCTTTACCAATTGGGCGTATAAATCACATTTAGTGAGCGCTGTTAAGATATGGGAAGTTTAACCAATGTCTGTCAACTTTGAAATCTTTTAACCAAGGACAACTGTAGCTTTCAAATGGGACTCAACGTGGGCAGTTTCACACCACCAAATTCATAATCTTGAGTAATCTGACTGCATTTTATTTGTCAGGTTTACCCTCCATATAAATTTAAAAAATTGCAACATTAATATCTCTGATTAAGTTGACATGGGGATTAGGAAGCATTTGACCAATATAATTTACTTAGCCAAGATAAGACTTTTAACAACCGTAACTCTTCCCAGTAACGTCAAGGAACGCTTAGACCAGCTATGATAAGTGCCTTGAGAATATATGCTTTTTGATAATTTAACACAGTCATATCATCCAGTTGAGTGTTAAAAGTAACCCAAGCATATCAAAGTTTCATTTATTGTCAGTCTAAATTCAGATGGGGACATTGTTTTGCAATCCTCCGATCCAGACTGCAGAAGTTTTTGTCATATTTATTTTTAAGCCAGACATCCTTTTAAAAGTAATCTCAATGGTATACATAACTTCTTCTAATGATTCGGCATCCATCCACAAATTACCAGTTGATTTTCATCAGTTATACTGAGACAATCGAATTCCATACCATCAATCAAAATAACTTTTATATTTTCTTTCTAATCATTATGACAGGAATCTCGGCACATAAAAAAAAAAAACACAAATAGTTAAGGGGGACAAAGGATCGCCTTGGCTAACAACCACGTGCAATATGAAACGTTTTGATATGTAGCCATTTACTATTACAGAAGACTTATGTAAGTTGACGAAACTTACCTGGAAGATGAAGTTTAACTACATGTTCTATACTGCTTCTCTGGAGGTGAAACTTAGTAATTATATTGGTTACGATGCGCGTGCGCAAACCCAGACTTTAAATCAGCATGGGTCAGTCCAGCTACATTCGTAGTGAACTAACCACCATTCAATCCTGGGGCTGGTTTGCCATCCATACAAATTTTCGACCCTGAAACTATTTGTTTTACAGTCTTACAACGACATTTTTCCTCAAGGGAGGGTGGGTGAGAGATTAATTCCTATTCACTCCAGAGAGCAGTATAGAACCGTTGTTAAACTTCATCTTCCAAGTAATTTCGTTCAACTTACTAATTCTATACTGCCCTCTGGCTTTGAAACGGAATTACATGAGACTTCAAGCAACTTGATTAACCATGGGGCTCACCCCTAAACAGTTTATTGTACTTGACTTCTAGTTTCACATTTTATCACTCAGTAAACCATGATTATATAAGTTTCACCATACAGCATTTTAATTCTTGTCTTTTTTCTCGCAAGCTCAATAATCTTGTGCTTATTCAACTTCAAATGTTTTCAAAACCACTCTAGCCAGTTGAAATTTCTTCAAAACCTGTTGCATTCATGAAGTGTACTGCCACAAAAAACCTCCTGTCTGAAACCGGAGTCATCTAATTCCTAGACTATTGTTAGGGCCGTGCCAATTTTTACTGTGTGTCCACCCTTTGTGCCATCTGTTTAGGTTTGCAAATGTGCTTGTTATAGTATTTATGCGAATTTGTTCTTGCTCTCACCCAGCTTTGTGTAAAATCTCTTGCAGTGGGCCCCACTGCCACACTTTTGATGTGGATGCAAGCCGTATGCGATGGGCTCTATAACAGTTACATCAATCCCTGCCACGAGCCATCATTGGACTTAACCATCTTGCAATGGTTGGCTGAGGTTACCTTGCTGTGTGGCTTCACATAACGTAGGAAGATGCTATTCTCCCTGCCCCTTAGGTTTGCATTTCTTGCTATGTATTCATCCAAGGCACGATACACACAAAAGTGCCTTTTCCCCCGCAATAAGCTTTGAGTTCGTGAGTGCGGTTGTGTTACCCAGGTCGACTCTTTTTGAGTTCTGAAGCTCCTACCACAAATCGAGTGGCTATAGAGTGGTCATATTGGGTCATAGTTTCAGATCACGTCGAACACAGCTAAATGACTTTATTCATGCTTATCCCATTTTCGAAAAAAAAAATTAAAGTGCGAAAACCAGGGTGCCCCAATGAAAAATCCAAAATGGCCGCCAAATTGGCCAAAAATCAATATTTTTGCGCATAGCTTGTGATAAGCTTTGTTTTATCACTTTCATTTTTGTGGCAATACCAGTTTGGCCTTCAGGAAGCTTCTATGGTTTACTTTCTATCTCACCACGACTTTTTGTTTTCGCGATATGGCAGTTTTAGCCTAATTGGACTGCGATGGCGCTTTCCCCCAAAAAGTACATAATCGCCTTGAAATTTTTAAACTCTAACTGGTGGGCCATGATCAGAATTGTTGAATTCATAGTTTCGACGTTCGACTCTGTGACACTTACCATTTTCCCATGAGCATTTTAATTTAAAAGTTGACAAAAACACTGCCCCATTGGAATGTACAGGGGTCAACAAACTTTCTTACGGGTGGTGTTTTCAATGGAACAAATGATAATTAAAAAGCCTACAGTTTAAAAAAAAACGCAAAACACCACCCAAGTCAATTTTCAGCATGTGTTTCATAATACAACTCTCCTTGAAACTTTTTGATGTTAAAATCACCTGTAATCAATTGGATTCGCATTTTATGGAAAGCGCCTCAGAGGTCAATTTTAGCAAAATGGCCTTTTCAAGAAAACAAAAGGCTATGGTGGATAAAGTTGCATCGCATGATCCTAATACCCCAAACATGGGTATCGCCACAAAATTAAGCAAATTGACAAAATTATTGAGTTCTGGTCAAAACTCAGACTTTTTGACAATTTTGCGGCCCGTCAGGCGGCAAGGCGCAGCATCCGCGGTGAATTTTGCTGCGTAATGAAGCGTGCGCGTGTTTTAATGTACTTTGCGCAACGCATCTTGGAAAAACGAAAAATAATATTTAAAATTAAACAAAGCGCTAATTTAGACCAGATGAAATTTCAATTTCTTCTGATTTTTGGAGTTAAGACAACAGAAGGTTTGATTCAATCGTGCATAAAGATGTATTTTCATCACTTTGCACAACATACTCAATTTGAAGTTAAATGGTAATTATTTTAGAAGACGACAGCTTGAAATGGCGTGAAAAGTCACTTTTTTACTAAACACAGATTTTCTCATGTTCAATTTTCGCAAAATTTATGCAAATTTCAGACAAGATATCTCCAAAAATACCGAAGTAAAAGGTAAGGTGTAACTATCCTACGATAGCAATTGGCCTTCTCTAGGGACGGTTTTCTCAATTTTTCATTTTTCGGTTTCTACTAAAGATTTCCCCCAATATATCTCAAATTTTTGAACAGCAAGGTAAATATCACACTTTTTTGACATTTTTCCTTATATTCGAAAAAGCTCTATTTTTTAAAAAATAAAAAAACCGTCCCAGAACATTTGTCTTGTCTCTAAAAATAACATAAGAAATCATGAAAATTCAAATTTTTTTTGTTATGCTGTCTGAAACTTTTGGGGCAAAATTCATGTTTTTTAGTATTTTTTCTCAACATACGGCAGTTTTACATTAATCTGATGCCATCAGCGGTTCAGCGCAAATTTTTCTTCTATAAATTAATCTGCTTTATCATACAATAATCAATATTTGCAAGTTACAAACCAAAATAGACTCGGAACTCAAGTTGACACTGTTCCCTAAGTGTTAGATTTTGTCAGAGTGAGTTTTTGAGACTGGTGACATAGTATGTCAGCACATCCCTGTGTCAATATATCTGGGCACTGGGGGTCGAAGGTTATACACCCCTCGCATGAATCTATAACCCCTGATTTGATCCTGTTGATTGGTGATTCTTCCATATATAAACTGAGACGAGCAGAACCTTGCACAATTGATGGCACTATAATTAATGCCCTGGTCAAAATGTTTGTTTACAATTCCAAACTACACTACATTTGGTTTAACACAACACTTGTTTTCAGCACAAACGGTCCATTTGCGTGTGTACACTGCATCTGTTTCTGGGTTCCTGCTTCCATCGTGCATTATGAGATGGCTGTATCCCTGTTGATAGTTCGATATGTCCTGCACGCTTTCACCTATCAACCTCAACTTCCACCGTAGCGGGTGAAGTTTTGTGTCTTATTCCAGTGTCAACAGATTTGGTAACTTTGGTAACAATATCTTATTTCTGTCCAACAGCCCCCCATAAAATTCGAAAACCACGGCTGAGTTGGCCATAGCGGAACAAAACCACTGCTGTTGCCTCTCTCCCTCATTTGCAGTCACTCTGCCGAGTAGCGAAAGGTGTAAAAGCCTAAGAGGCATAAATCATACCATGATCTAGAAAAAGCATCAATAAATAGTGCTTGTGGGTCTCTGCGCCAAGCTACATATTTTGGGCATTTTTCATTAAGTCTTGAAGCAAACAGAATCAATTTCCATTTTTTCCAAATTCATCTCTCTTCTATGAAGGAGGTCATTATTTTTAAGACCATTCCACCCCGAATCATTAAATGCCTACTCCTCATAATCAGCCTCGGAGTTTCAATACCCGGTTATATGCGATGCTGATACCCCACTCATTCTCTATACACCATTCCCATAATTTGCATGCCTAAGCTATTCAGCTCTGGTTCTTACCACCCATATTACTAATGTATGAGACTGCAGTTGTATATCCATGCGCAATTGCACATGTACAGGTTTAGGTCTATTCCTCACTAGGTTGGCATATGCCTGCATGCTAAAGTATGCTGCCAGTAATTCTAAGTAATTGATATGGTACAGTTGTTCCTCTCCATTCCATCTGTCCCCCGTTCTTTCCTGTTCACATACACTTCCCCATCCATCAAGGATGCTCAGTGATAATTAGTTGGTTTTATTCTGATGATACTCTATGCTGTGAGGGAAGATTATCTTTTTCCACCACCTAATTTCCGCTCTCATTTCTCTTGTGATGGCCATAATATCCTCCATAATTACCCCCTGTATTTTAGGCCGAATTTTTCCCTTTCCATATGCTGTAATGCAGTGGCCATATTCCACTGCAGGGAAGCAAGCTACCAGAACCTATTATCTTGGCCACGTTTCGTATGTATCCCCTAATTTTTTGAGCAACATGTCTTCCACGAATGCAACCTTGTGTCTATTTTTCCTGTGGTAATGTCACCTTCATAGAGTTGTGTCATTTCATAGCCCAGGTATGTCAGCCTTGTGGTTGGAACAACACAGATTTTTCTCACGATTATTAATAAAACCTAAGCCTCAAATGTTATGCACCTGTTTCTGAATAGAATGCTGCAATTTTCTTCTGAATCGATACTATATGAATCGTCATGAACCCAGAAATGATGTGCCCTTTAGAAATGTAACGGCATCACCCGGCTTCATCAGCTTAGTATACTTTCCGGCGCACAAGATAACCCATTGGGTAAGCAGCAAACTGAAACAACTGTCCCTTCCAAAGAAATGCAAATATTTGCGTAATTGTCATTCCTGGTACGCAATAATATGCATCTTTCATGTCATGGAGGCCAAAAAATTTTCTCTTGAAATCATTTTTAGTGCCTTTTCAAAAGTTTCAATCTTGAAATGAAGTATTCCACATACGATATATTATTTCAATTCAAATATTCGTATGCCCATTTTTCTTGGGTCTGATGAAATCATAGAAATAAATTCGCCAACTTCCGATTCCACTTCTCTATAACGCTGCTTTTCTAGCAATTTTTCGCTTTCCAACTCAATAATAAGGCTCTTATCGCTACAAACCTTGATCACGCACCTCGTGTACTTGGTTGGAGGTGTGTTTACAAATTCATTTACACCCTGTAACACCCTTTGAAACTGTTTGTACACTTCTGTATCCTGTTACTTCTCCCATTGTGGGAAGGTATTGTTTCAATCTGCCTGCTATAAATTTAGTGTCTAAGTTAGGCCCCTAGGCTAGGCCTTTCTGAGGGCTTACCTCACCTTTATTGGTCTGTGAAGCAAGCTCTGTTACTGCTACTGCCGCCACGGCCTCTAGCTTGACCATGGGCGCCTCTACCGCCACCTTCTCACGGGGGGGTAACCACTGTTGCCATAACCATAGGCATGATATCCTCCTCTCGGGTAGGGTGAAGTTATGGTGATGTTCGCGGACGACCTCGCCCTCTGCTATGGTAAGGGCCTGGGCTTGCTTGGTATTAGTAACCACCGGCACCGCCTCTAGTCCTTGAAAGAACATTTAACTTGGTCATAGCTGTAATGCTTTTCACATCCTTTAACCACCTTTCGATATTTTCAATTGCACCGTATAAGTAGCATTAGTTTTGACATCTGAGGCAAAGAGATTTTCATACTTCCATGCCACATCAGGCTTTTGGAGCTCTCATCTTCGCAGGCACATATTATGGAAACCATGCCCTAGCATAGCCATCCCAGTCCATGCCAATGGCAGTAAGTTCATTGCTGATTAAACAGCCGTAATCCTTTGGTTCCACAATGTTCCTCGGGATGCCATCAATCACTTTAGCAAAACAAGCACCGGCTTTCGCCGTGGCAGTTGACACTACTTCATTCTGTCGTCAAACGTTTTTGTTTGATGTTTCAGTGAATTTAATTGACATGACTGTCAACATCGACTGCATTGTACAGAGACGTACAGTTGTTTCAGGTCGTGCTATTTCCGCTGCTTTTTTACAGAAGGTTTCAAAGCCCATTCCTTCATCAAACATCTTGTTTACTCTTTAGCTAGAGGATAAACTGCCGACAGGGGTTCCTTTTCTGCTGGCGTAACAAATTCAGCCAGATACTTGTCAAATGTCTGTGCGGCTGATCGGTTTCCTCTTCGCCTTTTTCCTTTCGGTGATTTGCACCGTATCTACTCGAGATTCATCTTTGTTGACATTATCACAAATTTCGCCATCGGGTCATAAGCGTGAACCCTCAAATTCTTCCGCCTGGTAATGCGGCTCTTGGTGGTAATACGGCTCATCGTTCCAATATTCAGAATCATGGTGTGTATAAAATAGTTCCCCTCCTGGCCAAACAGTCCACTACACAATCTTTTGAGCCTCTTGAATCTTTTGACCTCTGAACGCAATTGTTGAACCGATTCTGTGAAAATGTTCACACATGTTTATCCACGCCAGAAGATGGCGGGTCTCGGGGGGAGCAACCCAGACTTGCTGGGCCTTCTTATTTTACACTTGTGGATGTGCCATTGGCGACATTCGACTTTGTGATCATGGATTCTTTTCTCTGGTTTTGATTTTTCATTATTACTGGAGCCATTGGCGTCACTTTTTTCCATATCTCCTTTCGCCATTATCTCAAGATTTGATTTATTCGTGTGCACTAAAACCGCTATAAATTCAGGCGTTTTTGTGACAAATTTTTTCAACGTATGTCTGGTCACGATAACTCAATCGTGTTCTGGTCTGCGCACGCGCATTCGTAACCCATGTAATTCCGTTCACCGCCAGAGTGCAGTATAGAAATCATATTACTATACAATATTTTGAACCACTTAGTTATATCGGAACCAAAGTTAAAACATTCTAATGCTTTCAATATAAAAATCAGTGACAAATGTCAAACGCTTTCTCAACATCAATTAATAAAGTAATCCATTATGGTCTGTAAATCAGTATATTGCTTAAGTCATAAATCAAACAATAGTTTTCACCAATATATCTACCAGGACGAACCCGTTTGATCGTCATTGATCAAAAGAGGTAAAACACGTTTGAGTCTGTTAGCAATTACAGAAGATACAAGCTTAATATGAACATTAACAAGAAATTGGACGCCATTTTTGCACTATATGTCGTGGTTTATTACCTTTTGGAATTAAATGTAATACTACCCAATGTTTTTGCGAGTCAAAAGAAAACCGTTTTCAAATGCTTCCTTAAAAGAACGTAACTGAAACTGCTAATTCAGCCAAAATGTTTATAGAATTCAACTGTACAACCGTCGGGGCCTAGTGATTTACCCGTTATTCAGAAAAAAAATATTTTTCAGTGCATTTGTTAATTCTTCCATTGTTATTCCCTTCTATATCACTAGATTGTTGCTCAGTTAATCTTTTATCAGTTAACCCTTAATATCGTTTTCCTCAATTTTACTTCGCCTATAGAGGCTTTCATAAAAGCTTGTACTTCATCCATAATGGCATCGTGATTACAAACTCGAGTACCATCTTTTCGTTGGATTTGATTCATCTGTTCATTTACTGAAATTACGTGTTTTCTATCTTTAGAAATATTCCGTAGGTTTTCGCCATTTCTACAATCCATCTTGCTTTTGATCGAATTAAAATACCATCTAATTTCTTTTCTCTTAAGCTTTGAAATTTCGGAATTTTGCTATCTTAAATTTTGAACGACCTCGTTTCGGTGTTCATCATTCAAAAGATCCTGTTAGTTGTCGTTCGTATTGTTGAATGGTATTCTGTAGTTCTTTTTCTTTAATATCGTGTTCTTTTTTAATTTTGATGAGGTAAAGAAATGTTGGTCACCTCTGATTTCCTAATATACTCATTTCAAAGAACATTGATCAATCTATATTTCATTGCATTCTTTGGGTGGTATAATTCACCACTTCCCCTCTTATCAGGTGATACAGCATATAGCTGTTTTAACATTATAATAGTTTTGCCGAATACTCGCAACATATTGTGGTCCTTCATAGCGAGTTTTGAATTTCCAATTACCTCTACCCGGTTTTACATTTTATTTCTAAATGTTAGAACCAACATCGAATGATCAGTTCTATAACCTGGAACTATACGTTGTTTCTTCTATCATACCAATAAGCTCAGTAGAGACTAGAAAAAAATCAGTCGAGCTTGCTTGAAAAGGGTTTTGGGTTCCTCCGCCAAGTAAATCCTGAACTATTTGGATTAAGTCTTTTCCAAGGGTCACATAAATCTAATTGTTTTTATCATATCGAGCACTTTTACTCTCGTTTGGATTATTTACATGAACATAATTATGTGAATCAAGCCTGTGATCTTTGAACTAATGTTCCAATCACCACATATTACACAGAAGGGATTATTAAAATCATTGACAATTTCATTGATTCGGTCATAAAAATCTGATTGTCTTTTGTTGGACCATATATTGTTTACCATCGTTATATCCAATGAATTCAATTAGTATGTGTAAGGCCAGCCAATTCCCACTTTCGTCGTCTTCCACTCTATTGATTTATATTCAAAATTTTTGTCATAACCCTGCACCCTCTCGAGTTTTCTCGTGTGACCCGCAATAACAATCATATCCCATTCTGAGGCGAATTATTTTTTCTATGTTTTTGAGTCCAAAGGACATCTTGAAGGAAATAGACAGACACTTTTGATCTCTTATATATTTAAAACGTCCCTTCCTTTTCTTATATCTCCAAGCCCTCCTCAATTAAGTGACCCACATTTTGTAAAGACGTTATTTTAGGCAATTTTAAAAAAAAAAAAACACAATATTTAATTCAAAGCTGACTTTGAATTTTTTATATATGACATGATCAAAGTACGACAAAGAGAAAAAGACATATTTTACAATAGAATGAATGGGAAAATACAGAAAACAAGAATGTAGAAAGAAAAAACTAAAATGATACCTTAGGGCTGACACCCAGAACGAGAAGCAACCAGGAGATTATACAGATCATATTCATCAAATACAATCTCTTGTATCGTATTTTAATACTAAATTAGGCCACATAATGTCAGCAGGCTCCTAACTATGTTATACAGTAATATAAAAAAAAATCACATTCATATCTCACCCTTCATTATTTCATAAATATATTACCATAAAGAACATGAGACATTTCCAGAAACAAGGCGGTTCTCGAACCACAAGTCTCGCCTGCTTTCACGCTTAATTGTAAGACAAAAAGCAGCACACCAGAGTGCAACGTGCAGAGTCCAGGGTGTCCCCAAAAAGCTGTTGGCAACCAGATAACTCCAATTTCTCAACTAGGACATCCACTATTTCATTGAAACCACCTAGGGGTCACAAACATTTCCATGTGGAGATATTAATCTTGAAAAGTCCCCAACAAGAGCAAAAGTAAGAGTGTTAGGAGTAGAACCCAACCCCCCCCCCGGTTGCTTATAGTATTCTATACTTCTCACTCTTCATTTGATACCACCATGAGAGGTCACAGCATCTTCCGTGGGAGATTATTATCTTGAAATGTCCCCCCCAAAATAATCATAACCAAGAGATGGTTAGGAGTAGCACCCCCGGGTTTGCAATTTTATTATTCTTTATTCCTGCTCTTTCACATGTGATACCACCCCAGGCCACAACATTTTCAATTGTAGATAGATATGAAAGTCATGCCCAAAAATCCCTTAAAATTCACTAATTTAGTAAAAATATGAAAATGTATTTCCATTTGGGCAACACTATTTTTTGAAAAAATCATGTGCCACATTTAAATTTGAGTCGCCTACGGTGTCCAAAAAGTGGTGAAATGCACAATTTTGCGTAATTTCACCATTTTCAAAGAATGTAAACAGGCTGGCAACCCAAAAGAATGACTAAGAAGAGAAAAACCATTTCAATGAAACATCGAGCAATGATCCAGCTATATATAATTGATGTTAATACCTGGTGTGGTGTACTCCCCCCCCACCTTTTGATAAGTCTGTTTGTACACCTGTTTGGCTAAACCACCAAATCACACACAGCCTATACTGCCAAATAAAAACACATGCTGACCTAATTATGTCAAGGTCAAAACAAACTCCTGATCAAATTCTTTTTGAAGGTGTAGTATTTACACTGACCATTGACCAACCTGAGAAAAATTGTTTGTTGGCAAATGGCCCAAGCATTTAGCATTCGTTGCAATTTTAAAATAATCAAAGAATGCCCCTTTAAGTGGCACATGCCTTTTGACCACAATTATTATTCAAACAAAAGATGTTACCATATAGTAGTCTATGTAGCTAAGGAATTTTGCATAATCCAATGTACAATTAAAGTGATACACAGCCCATACGCATATTAATTAGATCAATTGCGGTCAAAACAATGCCCCTTTAATTGATCCATTGCACTTGACCGCAATTGTGATTCATACAAAAGATGTACGGCATAGAAGTCTAATGAGCGAAGGAATTTTGCATATCCAATGTACCATTTCGTGATACAGCAATTATGCCTATCAATTAGATCAATGTATCAAAACAAATGCCCCTTTAATCGGCCCACATGCACTCTGACCCAATTGCATTCACCCAGAAGATGCATGGCATAGTAATCTTTCATGCAGCGAAGGAATTTGGCCTATCCGATGTACGGTTTCAGAGATAACAGTAATTACGCAAATTTAATTAGGCTATTTGCATACTTAAGCCGGCTTGGTACGCCATAGCCCATCACACACGCTCCAATTGGAAAAAAGAGACGCACCATGATGGGTTTTCATGCAGTGAATGAATTTTCCGTATCCAATGTACCGTTTCAAAAATTATAGCAATTACGCTGTTTTTGCATATTAATTAGCTCATTTGCATATGTATTGCCCGAAATACGCCCGAATAATCAGTCGAGAACTCTTCAGCCCGCTCCATTCCACAAGTGACATTCCATCATACGCCTTACGGAACTCCAGAAAACTTGTAACACAAGCCTGCGGGAAAATTTTCGGTAATTATGCAAATTAGATACTTATTAGCATATTTTACGCACCAAATTAATAAGGTCGAGAACTCGTGGACCGCTTCTTTCCCCAAGTTACACTCATCATAGCCCTTACGAACTCCAGATAAATCGTACACACGCCCGTGAACACGGACGAGGAGACAGACAGCATGACAGACGACAGACAGACAGACAGACAGAAGTGAATACTAAATCTCTGCGAACAAAGTTTCAGGCGAGACAAAAAAGCGCTCCCATAATTTTCGAAACCTGTTTTGTTTTTTTTCATTTTGCCGAATGCTTACCAAACGTATCAGATTCACACGTGAAAGGAATAAGTACTACGCCATCTTTAGTAATAAAGATGATAATTTAGTATGTATTTTTTTTGTGCAGTGCCACGAGACAGAAAATCAAAAGCATGGTTTTTATAGGGACATACGATAGCAGGACAAGTTCAAAAACAAGTGTTTGTGGTTTTCTTTTGTTACTTATTTGTACATTGTTTGTCCAATAAACTTTTAGAAACGCAATCGGCAGATGGTCCACAACGCTCCACCGCATTAAGAGAAAATTTGAATACTCAAAAAAAAAAAAATATTACCCCAGCACTTAAATTACAGCAGGGAATAAAGTTATATAAAATGATAATATCTTCCCTAAATACATGGCATATAAATACAGATATTTCAGTACAAAAGTCACAAGAGCAGCAATATAATACCAAGTTTCTACAAAAATTATAGATCAACATGCCAACAAAATATGTGAAAATAACAGTGGAAAAAACAATTGTATTCACCCAAATAATTGCACACATCTCTCTTTTGGAAAATGAGTGTTAGCGATACATTTTATATCTATTTTAGTGATACATTTGCATCTATTAAAATAACAATATTTCGATGGCATAATCCAATTATGGGTGCCAAATCCACTACTTAAACAAAAAACAGTAGTTGTGATTTAAACACTTATTGGAACATGTTATAAACACTTACACAAAACACCTTGTAGCTAAACATATTTAGGTATTTGACACCAAAGGTTAAAGCATTTGATGCAAAGTGTTCAGACATTTGCAGGAAGTTATTTTACCACTTATTTGCAGTGTGATGTAAAGGCCTCAAGCATACAAGCATTTACATCGAAGTTTCAAACTAAATGAGATTGCCGTTGGATGGTATAATAGGCCTATGGGCCTATAAAGGAGCGAACAAGAAAAAATTTATTTAGCAAGGATTTTGACCATCATTATTGGCAATAATTAAACGAAACAAGTACCAAACTATTGTGCCAAAATATCCTAATGATGCGAATTAGTATTACCTGAAAAGGTGAGATTTTTATATCACTAAAAACCGTTAGGCCTTACCATGTGAACTTAAAATTGCCGAAACTCATGTATTCACAATTTTGTATTTATGTGTGTAAACGGACAGAAATTTCAGCCACCGGCAGCCAACGGGACTGTGAAAACAAGTAAAAACTTTAGCATAGATCACAGATTGCAATCATCTAAAAAGTTTGTGAAACATGTTTTCTTGAAAGAAACATGATTGCAGTTATATGAATAATGAACAAGGTGTCAGTGCTATACTAGACCACTGTGTGATGTTTTATAATAGAGCATTTCAAACGACAATATTTATAACTCTGAAAAGATATGCATTAGTCGCTTGATTGTAAGTTCAACCACACCATTTTTTACTTTGCACTTATTTACGTCAGCACTGTGAATCAAGGGTTACGCTCATATGACATCACATGAGATAGTGTGGGTTGGTGTGTATCCCGTAGGATTTTCATGCTAAAATTGATTTTCTTGCTGTTGGGTTTCAATAGGGGCCTAAACTGTCAGAAAATGATGGGGTGCAAATTTGCGGGACTGATGCCCCCTCCTGCAAGGGGGGAAATGTGAGTACAGGGAAAAATTTAAAATCAAGTCAAATTGTGTTTTAAGCTATACATAATGCGTTCCCTCATTGTAAGGATTAAAATAAGTATATATTTGCCTTAGGTTCCAACTTTTAGTTAAGCGGTATAGCCCCATAATAGGTCAAGGTCACCCTGGTGTAAAATGGGCTCGATTTGTTGAAGTGGTGTCCAAATGATCCTTTGTCATACTGAAACAGAAAATGCATTTTAAATGTTTTGGGATATCACCATTGCGACATCCAGGGGAAAAGTTTGGTGACCCCCATAGACCATGTAGACCCTTGCTACATTTGCTATTGTAATTACCCAACCAAATGTCACACACTGTAAAATAAACATTGTGGATCCTGTGAGACAATACAAACAAGCTTATCACCATTTTCAACCAAAATCCTGAGCATTGGGTAATTTTTTTACCACCGGGACCTGAAACCATTATCTGGGGCCCCTATAGCGCTTTAAACGAAAGGTCGGAACCTAGGCAAACGAATAATTTTTTAATCGTATAAGGAGCACAGAAACAATGTAGTGTACCTTTATTAAACCCAACACTTTGACGGATTTTAAATTTTTTCACTTGTAGTAACGTTTTCCCCTTGAGAAGGGGGGGCAACAGTCCGAAAAATTTCACCCCATCATTTTTTGACTGCCTGGTCCCTATTGAATGAAAAAAACAGCAAGATAAATCAACTTTAGAAGCAAAATCCTACGGGGAACTGGTCATTGACATACCATGCCACACTAAGAGGCAAGGTGGTAATATGGTAAAAACAAAAAAATAAAAATGTTGACCTTTTCTCGAAGGGATATTTCAAACTAGTCTATACAATTGTTTTCTATGGCAAAAAAAAAAATAACAGAATTTTTTTTTTTTTAAAATTAAAGATGTGTTTTGAAAGGAAATTTAAACAAAAACTAAGTATTTTACCATTATAATATGGATATGTTCCCAAAAGTCTATGGGATGTCGGCATCTGATCTTAAACCAAAGAGAGGTGGTGAAGCAGAAGTCGCAGAATCGGCTCGGGATTGTTTGGGCGCACTTCGGGAGGGATTTGGGTGGTGTGCGATCCTTTTACTGTCTTTTGGAGCTGGTGTTAATCATGGGCTCTGAAATGTCGAATCTTCGGTCTCGCACCAGCGACGAATGTCAACACAAATCGTGTTTCCGATGTGTTGCCGAAACACCCGAAGTGGAACTGGCGGTATCTGGGGAAGATGCGCTCTGATGAGGACATTGGACTTAAAGTAGTCGTTAGGAAAGGTTGGGAGGATCTTGTATGATTAGGCGTGAAGATCTTTTGGTTGATATTGAGGTCTTGCTTTGAAGCCACGTGCCGTGGAGCTGAGAGGTAGATGGAAAGGAAAGGCTGGTATTGATGTGATTCATAAACAAAACCGTCGTCTGGGTTGGTTGACAAAAATAAGCTTGTCTCTTGAAAGCCAAGATCTGTTATTGTCCAGTTCTCTTGACGTACTCATACCCAAGGCATTTCCTCTCTCCATCACCATCGTAGAGAAATCCTCATTGAAGAAAAATTTGTGACCATTAAACTCTTGGCCTCTCTTTAGAGCTGTCTACGAACCAATTACTTATCAGATATCTGAGGAGGAAGTGGAAGTTACACTATAGTTCCGGGCTTGCCAGGTCTCCTGGGGCCTACTCTGTGGGCTCTCGGATGGCTCTCTCGCAGGCTTGAGATCTAAAGTTTTTCTAATGCATTCATAGCAGAAAATTTATCAAATGGAATCTTTTCATATCCAATATCTTCTCCTTCATACACATGGAGATTCTAATGTTATTCCTCCTGGATCTACCTTCCAGATCATCTACTTTTGTTTGACACCCTTTTCAAATTGGCTTTAGTAATATGCTCATCATTACTAACAATCTCATTTTTACCCTTCACCATTTCTTCATCTAATTCATCAATAAGTTTCGCAATGTCTCCTTGATTGATTAGTTTCAGTTGCCGCAGTTTCATCAGTACTATTTGATACATGGGCATTTTTCTAAAATTGTAAGTCAACAAATTTTTAACAACTAAGATGTTTTCAGTTTTGAAAACGAATGAATTATTGTTTACATTATGTGTAGACATTTACATGTGAATTTAAATTTCAGGGTAAAAAATGAGTGCACTTTTAGGTGTTTTTTTGGGGGGGGAGGGGAACTACATGCCCTTGGGTAAAGTAACAATGTGTAAAGAGTACCACATAAGAAAAGTACCTAGTGGCCAAACTCTAGCACCTTCGTGTGTACACAAATGGGAACATCAAGAAAGCAAATTCATATTTTTGATAAGAGGTTTTTTGCATAACAATAAAGACATTTTATTATTTGGAAGTGCCATGGATGTAAAATTGTTTTTACGTACAGTAGGTTAATAAGATTAGGATTGTTAATTTTTGTAGGCTTCTGGTTTTAAGAGCACCTTGAAATAATGGACCTAAGCTCTGAACAGGATGATTAATATTGTGAAAACGTAGTCAAAACATCAAATTTTCATTTCTGTGAAGAAAAAAATAAGTGAAATATAGGGAATTTTAGAACTATATACAAGGCAGTCTGCAGCGTTAATGCTTCAGTACCACGCGAGATTTTCAAACCGATAGCATCTCGATCGTAGTAGGTCAACTGTGTGAGAGACAGAATGTCATCCCTATACAACATAGTTTTTACCCAAAATCTGCCCATATAAGCCGTGGCGTGAGAAGGAAAGCAGAGGGAAAGGAGAGGAGACTCTGTGTATTTGATGATATGTTCTACCAAATGTAACTAATCCCGTTTAGTACTGATATTTGTTAGTTTAAATATTGTTAATTTTTCAAACTTTTAAAAGTACCAGTTAGTTAAAACCATTTCGCTGACCGGGCAAAGACTCGACAAAAAATAAGGCCATTTTTGTGCAAAGTATAGTCCAGCTTTCAAATTTATATCGAAATGAAAGGGGGACCAGTTTATTTTCTGACCAAAAAACTGTGTTTGCGTTTGACGTAATTTCAGGAAGATTTATCTTGAGACCATGGAGGTTCCTCATGATGAAACAACCCAATGCCCGCAAAGCTGTAGAATTTTAATCATGCAACCTCTTGTTTGCTAATAGCCTTACGTGGTTTACTGTGCTCCTCCACGGACATTTCTTATATCCCCTGTTGATGAACATCAAAGAGACAACACATTGCCAAACACAATGCGTGGGACTGAAGTAATACTATTTCTGCAACAAAATAAACAAAAGCAGGCCCAAAGACAACCGCAGGAAAAAAAGACGCCTTTTTCTTTTTACCTGTCTTTTTCCCATTTGCCCCACGCCCCCTGCCCCCCCTAACCCCAAACCTCACCCCTCCCCCCCCTCCCCGCCCATCTCCCCTCCCAAGCCTTCTTTTCCCCACCTTCCATCCCCCCCACCCACCTCCTACTTCACAACCCCATTTCATTGGCCTCCCACTCTCTCCTCCTACCCCCCCACCCCAACCCTACATACTCCCCCCCGCTCCCTTGCCTACCCTTTTTTTTTTGGTTTAGTTAAAAATGATAAAAATTTGTTTTATTTTAATTCGCTGACCGAGAACAAAGCGGTATTTTTATTTTATGAGTTTACTTCAGATTAATGTCAATATAATATCTGACATTATAACTTCATTGTCACTTTTTTTTATTAAGGGCCGGTAGGCCCACGTTTAAAAAATCCAAATTTTTTAAAATTCAGGCGGTTATTTTAAAAATTTGGTGTGCCATTTTGGTTAACATTTTTGGAATGTTATTATCAGTATATTCAATTCATTTATTAGTTTACTCTATTAATTTTAGTCCAAACCATATATTGAGAATCAAAAAACAGCATAATTTAATTCATCTCCCTGTTAAATTATCATTTCTTTGACGAAAATTGTTAGTCACGTTGCCGACGAATCGAAAACTGCCCGCATTATTCAGGGTTAGAACACAGCAACAACTTTCCACACCCCTTGCCATACTGACTGTTTAGGGTTTAGAGGGTGGGGTAGTAGTAAAAATATAAAATTTATAGGGCCACTTGTTAGCCCTGCAAGTATCTAGCCTAGCTATTGTGTGTTATAATCGCCCCTTGTCAGACTTTCTCAGGCCAAGACCGATTATGCATGACAAGTATGATGCAAATATTTAAATCGTGGTAGAGACGCACGGCCTCCCGCCCAATTAAAAATCAACAATGTTAACTTATTTGTCGCTTCCGCGTTATAACACTGCGGCGTACCCCAATTTGCCCCCTGAGATTCCTGACGATTATAGTGTTGGGCAACCTAGACAGTAAAACGGGTCTAAAAAAAAATTCCAAGAATTGTGACATGTTTTTATTGAAAGTGCTTGTTCCCATCGTTCTTTAAAATCCAGACCTATGTGAACAGTAGTATTGATTTTCATATGAAGGCCAGTTTTCTCATGCTGTCATGAATTTGCTTTCAAATCCATTTTGGTCCAAAAACAGGACAAATACGCCATTTTTATGGTTTTAAAACATTAGCACGTAGTGAACTAAGCGTCTTTGAATATGCACTACGCTGTGACCTCAGAAACTGCAAACTTATTGCGGCAGTGTATGCAAGTGTATGCATAAGAAAGTAATTGCAGATCATGCCAACTTTGGGATAACAGGATCGTTCAGCGTATTCCAGACGAACAAAAATCAGTAATTTTTTGACCCAAAATCAGTATATTTTTGCAAAATTTTAAGTTTTTGCCCAAAGTTTGCTCTACAGCCTCTATATAGCAGTATCAGTGCAGTCAAAGTCCAATTTGGAATATATGTTTTTTTTTAAAGAAATGACATGAAGATTTAAATGTAAACGTTTAAAACTTGAAAGGCTCGTAAATTGAAAACTGAGCTACCTATCTACATATGAACTGCATCATGGAATAGAGCTCTTAAAATACAAGCTTTTCCCAGAAAAAATGAACAAGAGCTCCGCCGTCCAACAGCCCCATTAAAGAACTGTTCGTAGAAACTATTCCTATTTAATAATGGCAAGAGTTTTTTAAAATATTACACTCAAAAAGAGAAAAGTCCGTCTAATTTAAGGGATCATAACTTGAAACCGAGCCCTCTACATGACAACTGCAACATGAGAGAGAGCTCTTTAAATTACCCTTTTTTTTTTCCTGAAAATCAATGGAATGGAGTTCTGCCATCTGAAATCCCCCCCCCCTTTAAGTAACTGTCAGTAGACTAGTCCATATGGAGAATATTGTTTAGCTACGACACATACAATGAACTTAAAGTTCTAACTTAAAAGGCTCATAACTTGAAAACTAAGCAACCTCATGCACCTGTGAACTGCATCATGAGATAAAAGCTCTTTAAAATCCACGCTTTTCAACAAATGGACAGACTTCTCCGCTGTCCGCGAACCGCTCATTTACGGAACTGGTCGTGGGAACCTCCTCCATAGAGAAAAAAATTTAAATGCACGAAAAGTATAAAACTAGTCCACACTTTCCAGCTTAAAGCTTTTAAAACAAAACCACTATAACAATTCAGTGTTTGTAGGTCTATCCCTTTGGCACATTTAATTAAATTGATGAAAATACCACCCTTCACGACATTTAGCACACAAGCAGTTAAATGTTAAATGCAAAATATTAATGGGTTGGGTGAACCATCCGAAAGTCGGGAGAAAAACAATGTCGGAAAATGCATTTTAACAGACTTTATAAATTGAAAATATTTTCAATCTATGTTCCTTTATTCACTTAGAAAAGATGCCCTCTTTCCTGCAGATTTCCTCGTTCTATATTTACTTATTTTCTGACTTTTTATACACTTTTTATTTTTTTTATTTTTTGCTTTTTTTTATTTCCCGTATTTTTTTTTACTCGCGAAACGTACTTCTGTATTTCGCATCATTTTCAGTACGAAATACGGAAAATCCGTACTATTGGCATGTCTGGTAATTACCAAATATTTGCAAGATTAAAATTGAGAAAGTAAAAGGCTTCTAATGGGCGAGTAAGGGGCAGTCCCATACGCAAATGGGGGTACGGTTGCACCCCCAAATTTCCACAAAAAGGGGACAAAGGTCCACTTTTTACCAATTATTTTGAATAAAAGGTAAAAAAATTTGACGAAAAAGTCCACTCTTCGGTGTGATGATGTTTCAAAATGATCAAAAAATGACCTTTTTAAGGGCGATTAGGTCCCATGTTCCCCCAAAAAAGTCCACTTTTTTGAAGAGCGCACCCCCGTAAAAAAATCCTGCGTACGTCCCTGGTGGTGGGCCATGGGGTCGAGGCTGTGGGTGGCACCCCTTAAAATCATCTCTCTACAAACAGATGACACAGACGAGTGTGTTTCCGGTTACAGATTTCATACATTATTTATTTATAATAAAACTGAAGGCACATCAGTGATTTGCTAAGAGTCATATTACTCGAAAAAATCATAAAAAATCAGATGTTTTACATTTTTTAACAAGTATACGGTTATACTACATACCCGGCAAGTGATCAGTCACTCAATCAGATATTGTAGTCATTACAGTCCATAAGGACACTAACTACAACACATATTTTCAATGGGGGATTCATATCTTTGAGCAATGCAGTTTTGTTTGTTTTTTTGTCATCACTGATAGTGGTCTTTAATGCTGCTATGAAACATTTTATTCAAATCCAGATTGCCATTTATTCACATGATGTATTGAAATTCAAATAATTTAAAATTACAATTACAACTATGTACAAATATTACAAAATTGGGCACCTTGTAATCAATTAATTGAACTCTAATCCATACCTCATTTGATTGCAAAGTTATGTTAAAGGGAGATTACAAGAACAAAGAGTTGTATTCAAATTCCGCGGAATAAGCCCGATTTCTTAACTACAAATCTTTGTTTTGTGAGGGGTCCTCCCGGACTTAAAAACAATGCTCACATTTTAATTTAATCACTGTCTGTCATCAATCACTTTGAATAATCTGTGGATTTTGTACCTTTTACACAATCCTCTACTTTTCGTCATATTTTACGCATCCTTGAAGTCATGCATTGACAACATAGATTCATTACCGATCATCACATTTCGAGCACACGGGTACTTCCCATCATTAAAATCTATCCGTACGACGTTTGATTGCAAAGTTTTAAATGTTATAATAATATGCTCATTTTAAATTTTTCTGCACCTGATTTTTACTTGTGTCCTCAATTTCCGTTTCCTAAGTTTCGGCTTTAATGTTGGATCTGATTATTCACATGCCCTCTTGCGTCGGGAAAATTTCCAAATATGGTCATGAATATATGCCTGTAAAATCTAGAATCTCCTCAGCATATATTTCCACAATCTATTATCTTTCTCCTGGGGATGGCCAGTTTCAATGTTTGGAAAAAACAAAACCCATGTAACACTTGTTCGTACTCACCAGCCAACCTCCCATAGTACTAAGCACGATGCTTTTGCCTTAAGCTAACAACAGGGTTGGTAGAGAAGCGATAGCTATCATCTACATGTATGGTCCAATAAGTGTCCACGTTTTCCTAGCAGATAGCAATCATAACGTTATTTACAATATTACAATATTATTTAATTTTTATTCAGTTCTCCAAGTATAGAAGGATGACTATTCATTTATCTTTCCTTGTAAATTGCCAGCCACACACAACGTGGTGGAAAAATGCTATCCACTAAAAAGCAATGGACACCTTTCGGACTCACCTAGGCTATAGATGATATCTATTGCTCTCTACAACTTGGCTTGTTATAGCTTAATTGGTAAGAGGCACTGTTGACAGTAATAATGGAGGTTGCCAGTTCATGTCTGACCTAGTGCACATTTTGTTATTATGAGGATTTAAAAAAGCAACAGTTCAAGCTAACTAATTGCTTACGCAATTTTTCGACCGGGGGGGGGTCATCCAACGCTGTCTTTTTTCAAGAGTGAGCTTCTAAAGCGGGAGAGAAGTCACATGACTCAAGATTTACATCCGAGTCAACCTGACATGACTGATTACCATTTGGTAACTGGTGGTAGCTGGTGGCGGCCC
>JAMKCH010016342.1:0-23140 GCA_023653785.1 Ophioderma brevispina
TAACCCGTCCTTTTTCGGACTACCCATTGTTCCAAAAAGAGAAACGATTTTGAGCATGTTGATGATATATGATGAAATAAAATGCTTACTAAATAAAGCAAATGAAAAAAATAGATTCCCTACATTTTCACCATAACTACAACATACACCTCAATGCCTATGCATGAGGCCCCACAAGCACATTCCGTCATATGCAAATGAACCATTGTGGCTGTTTCAGTGAACTATTTTTAAAAGAAGTATTAATTATAATAGAAAAACAAAACGAACATGTTTTATATTTATGAAAGTAGCCAAAAGTATTGTTATAAAGCAATTAATAGCACATTTTTTGGAAGCGCCCCCCCAAATGAGATTCTTGCACAGGTGCATTGGTAAATTGCTAGTAAACTATACCTTTGAATGGTTAACCTCGTAAATTTAAAAAAAATCGAAAATGTCCGAATGGTCGCAAACGAAAGAATTTTGTAATTAGAATTAATTAATAGGAGATCTCCGCCAATTATTTTCAACGGTGACTGAAAACGGCCTTCCAATAACTATAACAAAAATTAATGTAAATTTTACCAGTGTAAAATCTATACTGTAAAAAGTACTTTAATCCCAAAGAGGCTAAAAACATATATATTTTAGTGATTATTCAGAGATTTTGACTGGGGGGGAAATAAAAAAGCACTGACGAACATCCTAAATTAGTAGGCCTATCCACATTTTTTACATGCATTTTATACTTTAAAATTTACGTTTGTTGTAAAATGTCTTACATCAAACTGTTAAAATTACAGTAAATTGAAGAAATGAAATATCGTAAAAGCTATATTTTATGGTGATTTTTGTTGGGCAGAATGCTGACAGTATTTCTGTAAAATTTACAGATTTCCCTGTATATTAGTACTAATGGTATAATTGAAAAAATCATGTAGTGTATAATGATGTGTATATTCAATTTCGACGATAAAGTCTTCACTTTAGATTTTGTCAGTATAGGCCTGGAAATTGACATAAAATTTACAGTATTTTCCTGTATTTTCCAAATTACCGCCAAAATAATAACTGTAAGTTTTCACGGGTTTTTACAGTATTTTCCTGTAAATTACAGTGCAATTTAATTGACAGGGTATGAATATCAGCCGGGAAATAGCGCCATGTACGTGTCGACGCGCACACATTAGTTGTTTCATGGTTCAAGCAAGTCAAGTAGAGGTCATTCTCGTGAGGTGGCACGATTTCTATAATGGGAAGGGACAGAATTTTAGTGATTCCAGCTCTTGCAATCTGGGAATCTCGATCAATTTACAAAGTCCGCTTCTTTTTGACAAATACGCACTTTTGGGCATTGCCATTCGCAGGTATGTTTATTAGACAATTCAATTATTAACAAAACATGTGCAAAAAATTCAAATTATGATAATTGGAGGCGCTCTTCAAAAATGTGCTATTATTGCTTTAAAGTGACAGGAGGAGATTTTTTAGGATAAAAATTTCTCTCCAATTGCATTGGATCGGTTGTAGACCACCTTTCAAGTATAAAAGAAAACCGCAAACCTTGTTTTGAACTTGCCTGCTATCGTAATCGTCCCTATAGAAAACGATACTTTGTTGTCGTGCACGCCAGAAAATACTAAATCATCATCTTATTACATAAAGACGGCGTATTTGGCTTGTTCACTTCTGGTGTGATCTAATACATGGGTAAGCATTCCAAATATGCAAAAAAAAAAACGGTTCGAAAAAAATTGGGGGCGCTTCTTTCTGGAAATGTCCTTGCTCATGTCTCAAAATTAACATGTTTCGGAACTTGCAAAACTTCTAAAATATGATCACAGACCATGCATGTTTTGCAAACTTTCACTCCCAACCTATTTTTTATTAACCCTGGTCTTACAAAGCTTTTTCTTGTATAATACGGTTTACCGGTGAGGTAGAAAAAGCTTGTGCGCTATAAAGTAGGAATGTCCGATCCGGTTTTCAGCCTGTTTTAAAAAATGTATGTTTTTCCCTAGGGTGGCAACGACCCTGTACCCCATGACTTTGACGGCATGCCCTAAATGACCGGAAAGGATGAGAAAATTATCACCTATTTTCCAAAACCTTCAGACATAGCGCACTGGAGGAAAGTTCACTATGGAAAGACCTATGCCTTTGTGCATTAAGACAACCAATTTTGCAGTTTTGTGTGGTTTTTGACTGCAATATACATTTTAGCTCATTTTGGATCGAAGTTGTTATTTTGGCCGCCATTTTGTTTTAAATTAAAAAAAAATGAAGGCGGCCCAAAAGCTTATTATAAATCATATACTTATACAACATAAAAGCACTACTGAAAAGTGGCAGGAGCTAGTTAGATTTGACCTGGGGTGTACATCACTTTTGCAGGCGCGTAGCCAGCCCAGTGGTTCCGAGGGGACAATTTCACGGTAGGTGCAACAAATGTCCCGATCACAAGCAAAAATTTCCCGGTCGCAGGGCAAAAGAATCCGAAAAGGGGCTGATTTAACATGAATATCCGTGTTTTATTTCCCGATTTCCCCTCAAGATTTTTTTCAGAGCCCCCCTTGCCCCCACCTGGCTACGCCACTGCACTTTTGGGTATGTGACAGGAAACTAGTTTAGTTTAGACTGCATTACAATATTATTTAAAATAAGCTTTTGAGACACAGTGAATTTTTACTTAAAAACAAAATGGCGGCCAAAGCACCATTTGTGACCAGAAATTGGCTAACAATTATAAAATGCACCCATAAGCTCAAAATTTACCCCCTCTAATGTACGAAAGGATAGGTCTTTATGCAGCCACATAATAAACTTTCAATATGTTGATCACATAACCAAATCCTTAAAAACAATGGCGACACAAACGCTAAATACAACTTAAGCAAGCTAATCAGAAGTTTAATCTTTACAATCTTAGCGGAATTTCAAAAATGCATTATTAAAACCTGTGGACTATCATTTTGCCCAAAATGGCGGCCAATAAGAAATACAAATGGTGGTCAAAATGCAATTTTTGAACAAAATCGATTAAAAATGTATATTTTACATGAAAGTGGTACCCATTTTTTATTTTTCCAGCTGTTCTTAAGAGAATCCGTAGCTATATAGTACAGTAATAAACGTTCTAAATAGGTCTAATTGTAATATACACCATTTAGAGCACCGAATAATCGTGACAATAAAGTTAAAGTGATATCTTCTGTAATTAACACAATGTCAGCCGTATTGAATTCTTTTTAGCCGCCATTTTGAGAAACAATGATAGCCCTATATGTTTTCTTGTAGTAGCTCAACAATAAGTTAACAATGCATCAGTTAAATTACGATAATTTTTCATATATTCATATGTTGTTTTCTCACTCACATGGAAGCATATCACCAAAACACCTAATTACAAATTTTGAGTTAAATCGATCCAGTCGTTTGGATATCAAAAGTGTGTAATATACATTGGCAATGTGTTCAACCACATTTGGAGACCTTTTTTTTAAATGGAAACATTTCCTGGCTTTTAAATTTCACTTGGATAGTGAGAAAATACAAACGATCTTCTGATACCAAAATTTTGATGCAGTAAAGTGGGGTGGGGGGAAGGGGTTGACAACCCCTGCCCGGCTATAGGTCGGGTCACCCATGCACCTTTAAATGCACCAAAATGTTGATTTGGGGATGAGCTGCTATTCATATATTTCGTGGTACCACTTTCCCCTTCATCACTCTTTAGTTATATCTATCAGTCGAGTAATGTCAAATTTAACGAATCAACGATTGACAAGTGATATTAGCCAATTTGTGCCGCTGAAACCCGCTGAAACTAACACTTTTACGCATTTATTTATAAATTGCGTAAAAATCCACCAATTTCAACAATTATCACATAAGGATTTCAATTAGTACAGTTGTTCGGGGATTATCATACCGTCAATATGCTTGCACTGTTAGAAGTGAGTGCTTTTTACAGATTTTCAATAGAGGTTTTGCAGGTTCAAGAGACCCTGAAGACCGTTTTTCCAAATTAAAAAAAATAACTCACTACTAACATCTATTTATAATAATAATAATATGCCTCATTTAAAACAAAGGTTTCGCATAAATTATTATTTTACTTTTCAACACTGGACTTATGCAAACACCTCATAGGCCTAGCATAAATATCCTAGTACTTATTTTTGAGTCGCATTCTAATTCAGACGGACAAAACAGTTGTACAAGGTTAGTGACTTGACGACGTCGCAAATGGATCATATTGACACCATAACGGGTCCAGTTACTCGTAGAAAATGTACATCACGGAATTCATACTGGTGTGGTGTAGAGTTATAGGGTCTATTATAAATTGAAGGATGAACCTGCAGTGCTTTAAATATATGGATCTCGCGCGGATAGCGATCATGCTGAGGAAAGCCAAAACAATCAGTGCTTGGAGTTTTCAAATAAATTCAGTAGGTTTGATTTCCGGTTTTGAATTATTCGTGACAACTATTTTCTTGATTAAAGTTTGCAAGATGATGAGCATCTAAATTATATTAGAAATAAAGTAAACTGAGGATCATTCGCATTCAAGTTTAATAAAAATGGTATAGACCAAGCTGATAAAATGTGGCCCAAAGTTTGAATATTATATTATCTATTGAACGCCAAAGGTAAAATTTAGGGAAGGCCGTCAAACGTGGTAAAAGGGGATAGGACAAATATAATACATACAAAAAGTTGACAGCATTAGGCCTATATGCTACTGTATAAGACTATCATCCCATGAGAGAGTGTCATAAACACATTACATAGGCCTAATTCGTAACCTGAATTGTATATATATCAAGCACCATGTAATTGATGTCATTGTTTGTATCAAGACTTGTAATTGATGGCGATTTGTTTGATATGTTTCTTATTTTAAGTCTAATGTTGATTTTTTCACTTTCAGACCGGAAAATTGCCGATTTTGATATTTGTATAATATTCATTACCAGTCGTTTTGCTAATGATTTTCATATCATATACACGAGCTGTTAAAATATTTTGCATAAGGAAAAATTAACAAATGTTATATAAAATCTATAAGCAAAATCAACAACAACAACAACCAAATGGCCTACTAAATCACCAAAACCACGGCAACATGGAGTTGCTCTCCTATCCTGGAAATCCCCAGTATTTGCAAGTCTATCCTGTCGATGAAAAGCCGACAGGAGAGTCTCTCACATCGTATATCCTTTTGCTCGCTTGCCTCTCCAGTTAAACTTCCATCTGCGCGGATTTTAGTAAGTTTTAGTACCGTGCCGCATGCGGAAGTGCAGCGGATCTTTGCCCACTTCCGCTGGCATGGGACCTTGCATTTCAGCATGGGGAAGTGCAAATGAAATGTTACACTTCCGCATGCGGAAGGCGGACCGGAATTTGCACTTTTCCGGGCATGCGGGAAGGGCAAGCGGATCTTTGCAGTACCGCATGCGGAAGTGCAAAAAAATCGGTCGTTGTAATTACCTTGTATATTGCAGAACTCTTTGTGACACGTCCTCATCTTGAGACTTATGATAGCTGTTTAGAATTTTGATTATTTAGAATTCCTCTAAAATGTCTCCTGAAAATGAGGGAGTGTTCACAGTTTGTTTATTTTTCCGTATTTACAATAATTAGATTCCTGAGCAACGATTTACCCTTTTGGAATAAATATATTTTGCTCATGATACTTGTAATAACTTATCTTTGTCTGAAAACAATTTACGTTTTTGTTTAAAAAATGTACACGTGGCCTTTTCATTCCTTTTATCGGAACCTGTGGAAATCTTACATATTTTTCCAAATGTTTTTCCTCAGCTCTGTATGTTCCACATTCAGTTTTTTCAAATGAAGGTTTGAGTCAGTGTGAAGTCTTCTATGAAATTCGGGATTATTACATTGCTTCCTCTTGTAGAGCTGTTAAATTCTCCTCAAATCTTGGGTTACTTTTTGGTCCTAACTCATAACGGGCAAATTAACATTTTGTAATTTTCCTTTTAATAAAGACAGCTTAACACTGTTCAAAGCAATTGTTTTAAACATTTCCTTAAATGTTTTTCCTCAATGTCTTCAGTTTCTTCAAACTCTAGAGTTTAAGAAAATTTCCCCTTTCTCCAGGAAGAATTAGCTGAGACAAATATAATAGCAATCAATCTATTGAGGAAATGGATTTTTTTATATTGTTGATTTGTATATTTTTATCTCTTCATCTTTTTCTTTTTCTATACTTTTTCATTTTCACCTCTTTTTCTCTTTCTCATTTCTTTTCTTTCCTAATTTCCTTTTGCACATTTTTTCTCCTTTTGTGATTGCCTCAATTATCTGTGCCATTTCCCTAGGAGCGGTGACCCTGATCCCGCATTTCTGGGACCCTCTAATGAGGATAAAGGATCCCATGCCTTACAGCCTCTCAGAATTTAAAATATTTGAAAATATACCATTGAAAATGACAGTGAGGAAGCGTTGTTCAAGCATCACTCCATTTACAAATATCAGGGCCAAAATTGAACATTTCTAAGTATCAAAGATAAAATTTTGTGTGAAATTTGTATCAAGGCTTTTTCGAAATCAATCAGCAACAACATACCAGGGATACGTTTAACCTCTGGGTTAACTCATAGGTCTAATGAGTCGTATAATTCTCTCCAATAAATCTGTTTTGGATGACACCTGTTTGATCTTCAAAATAATATTTGGTAAGACAGATTTAATACGATTCGCAATGCAGGAGGAAGCTAATTTATGTATGAAACGTTAAAGGCAGAACCTCTATGAAGAATAATTGTACACAATATACGCTATAAAAACATTAATTGAACACATGAGATGAGTGTTTTCATGGGAAAACACGGAATTATACTAACCATAAAACGAATTAATCATTCTGTCTGACCATGCGGTATTTGAAATTCGCGCTCTACTGTAATATGGGATACGTATTTGTATTATGCGATATGGACGGCACAATAGCGTCATACCACCGTCACACATGAATGTTTTTCATAATGTGTATTCCTATGGCTGTGTGACCTTAACGTGCCGGTCCGTATACATAACACGTTATACACTAGCGCGATTTTTAAATAGTTTCCTTTAATTCTTCATGTTTGTTTACAAAATTTTCCTCTTTTCGAGATTGAGAAAGTAAGTTTGTTGGTTTTTCTCCTTCTTCGATCCATTTTGCTTTAGATCTCACAAAACACCTTGGCTCTTTTTCTTTTCTAATTTCCTCAAGTGCACGTTGGCTTCAGTTATTTCTTATGCAATGTTTCTAATCTACATTTTCATCATTAGACACAGCTTTCCCTCATCATTTTTTTCCAATGTTGTTTATCGCTTGTCAAGTATTTTTCAGTCTTTCAGTATCTTTTTTCCGCTTAGAAGAATTTGCAATCATGTAGGGCCTCTTATGTCCAAACTACTTCAAAATTCAAAAAACAATTGGTCGTTAATCATATGCTAAATTATTTTGGGCAATATTTCAGATTTTACTCTTTTATATGGAAAGGCAGCATAAAGACTTTTAACCTTAACAATTGCATTTTTTACAGACTTCACATATCTTCATCTACAAGCAGGTCGTTGTTAAAGTTTCATGAACCACTGCCTCTTTGACTGCTACTCTACATTAGGCAATAGTATTAGTTTTAACCTGGACCATTTTTGGTAACAAGCTGATTTTTTCAGGATAGGTCCAGGAATAGGTGTAGAAATCACTGAAAAAAGTCCCCGAAAATCCCATGGTGGCATTCTTCAAAATCCAAGATTTTTTTTTTTAAATGTCGACATTTTTTTTATTTTGTTTCATAATATCCCAAACCAGACCCGCTAATGAAAACAAAGTAAGGTATCCAAACATAGCTTTTGAGGTATAAGGATTTCATATAAAACACTATAAAGATGAGTTAACCTTTGCAAGTATCCAAAATCCAAAATGGCGCCCAAATTTGCTGCGTTTTGAATCCGGTATGCGGATGAAATATGAAAATGGACAATTTTAGAAAATAAATTAGGCCACAGGGAATCTACGATTTGGTTGGTCCTTCTAACTACCCAGACTAAACTAACTAGCTAAAAAGGGCAAAAGTGTTTTGTACAAATACTCCACCTATGCATATTACACAATATACCATTAACTATAAGAGGAATGAGAATATAATTGGAATTGTATCCGTTTGGTTGTTCAAGTTGGAGCTCAAAAATGGAAGTAAGAAGTGTAAACTTGCTGATGAGCGTAAAATTCCATGTTAAAAGAATGCAGTACCGAGTACCGGGGGAATTTGTGTGGAATTTGGTTGGATAAGAGATAAGTCTATTATTAAAAAAGGAAAATTGTTTTTTTTTTAAATTTCCCCTTTAAAGTTAAACCGGCCAACTAATAATTAATAATGCTATTCGAAACGTTAGAATTCCACAATCAGGTCCATATAAAGGTGGCGAGTGTAAATAGTACCACAGATTGGTTCATTTTCATGTAAGACATCATTGGAAGTAGCCTATCGCATGACATCTCTATAAGAGGATCGAAGGATTAATTTGACAAGGATGGGACAGTATTCCGTAAAAGAGTCTTTACTCTAGTCTAACGCATGAATATCTTACACCAAGGACACACCAACAGATTGTCACAAATCGTAGGGATCCTGGCGTGGACTTTAATAAAATAAAAATTATGGGCCAATGACAAGCGCGGGTGCAAGTCAAAAATCAGAGTGCAAGATCCGCTCACCGTACATGTTGATCAAGCCCGGGACTCCTCCGGGGGACCTATAGACCTCAGTCACCTATGATGTGGACAGTGGCCCGTGGCTCTCCACAATCGTATACCGGTGATGAAAAGTCCAAATTTTGGGGGGCCGATCATTGCGAAGGAAGCCCTTTGTACGGCCACTGCCAGCTCTGAGTCTGCCGAAGTCGACCCATGCCCTCCCACCAGGTACAGCCCCATTGCTTCAAGATGGCCTGTCCACAAACTATTTAGATCCAAGGCAGAGGCTAAACACCACTGCGATCATCTGTCATCGATCCAGGCTGATTGACAGGGACACCGCGACTGTAGCATCATGGACTGGGCAGCAAAAAAATCCCGTGGAACTCTTCTGATCCACGAGGGGTGTTGGTGGTGGGACAAGGCCACAAGGTTCATCACACTCCTTGTGGGAAGCTGATCATTCTGGAAAGTTCCTCAAGGTTTGCAGGAGCTATGCACAGACAGAACACTGGAAGGTATTCTATGGCGTCACCAAAACGGCAACACTAACAAGTCTCAATACATATCGAACGACATCAATCCCTGTGCAGTGACACTGTACTCCACACAGATGCAGCGCACTCAGCAGCCGAGCATGCCAAAACAACCAACTGGTGTATGCGAAGGCGCCCGAAAGCCGCATTCCCACCAGTCCCCACGAGGCTGTGTCTTGGCAGCGTCTGCCTTGGTGTGTTGATTGATGAAAGTAAGGCTGAGTCAATTGACGGCAAGGCACCCGGGCCGGGCCATGCGACAGCCCATCTCCATCTAGAGTGAGTTAAGTTCTCTTTGTGACCACAACCGACTCCAAGGTGAAAAGCCAGAGCGACGCCCTGGGCCTGCCGAAGTTTCTAGTGCCAATCGGTGGAAGAATTGACCCCCAGTGATCAGGTATCTCTGCTGCACCAGCCTCCAGGCCCCACAGGAACCAGCAGCCAATTCCAAGTGCTGGGGTAACGTATCGCAGGAGGATCCTGCGAAACAAGCTCCATTGGCACATCTGAGACGCAAATGTTGAAAAAGGACGGGGCGCCCAGGCAGAACCCGAGGTGGCAACGCCCCGAAGACGGCCGCCATTCACTGCCACTGCCCACCCGATTGTCTCCAGGACGACGAAAGATCCATCGGATGCGCAGCATCACAACCCGACAAGCCCGACATAAGGGAAGACCCTGAGCAGCACGAGGCAGAGAGAGGACCGCGGACGCCAGCAGACTTATCATACGCAGCAGCTAGATCTATGAAACAGGGCCATAAGCAGGATTATTTGGGGGGCGGGTGCGGCCTCTTTTTGTTAAAAAGTGAACCTAACCCCCCAAATGCTACCTTTTTGAATATCTGTATAAAAAAAGTGGACTTTCTTGTCAAAATTTCCCTAAAATATGGACCCTTTATTATAAAATCAGCAAAAAGTGGACCTTTTGCCCTCGTTTGGGGAATTGCCGTTCCCCGGGTGCGTACTGGGCCTGTCTATGAGACTGCTCTTATGGAACACTGTCTCGATGTGTGTGGTAATTACGCAACGTGTGATTGTTGGACGTATGCAGGGCCAAAAATTGGCGAAGGATTAGCCAAGCACGGCCGCGTTGGAGCGTGATTGACCGGCGTTCTATGCTAGGAAAAAAACAGCCAATCAGCTAGGTTTTTTTTGTTGTTTTTGTTTTTGGAGGGGTATAAGTCCCCTTAAAAGGGGACTCACAACCTATCAAAAATTGTCTTTGTTTTTCTTTAATTTCCACAGGACAGGAACATAATTAAATTAATCGCCCTAAAAATTTGAAACCAAAAATGCATTGTTTTTCGGACGACGCGTACACTGTGTAATGGTGATGGGAGAACCAAAATAACAATTTTTTATCAACCACCTCTAATTGAAGAAATAAAGTATTGTAGTATAACTATTATCTATGTCACGTCAGTACAGAGCCATTTTTATAATTTTTTTGTTATTCTTTATATTATTTTGATCCCCATATATGATGGTTTGCGATTTTGAGTGGGTATAAGTCCATTAATTGGTGAAGCTGGTATGGGAAAGCAAGATTTTCTATATTGCAAATAGATGTCCTAAGATGTGAAAGAAAGAGGAACCTCTGAATTAAATGAGGATTCTTTCTATGTTTATACTTATTTCAAACAAAAAAACAACCAACTAAAACATTTTAAAAGCTTTAAAAACAAAAAATATTATATGAATGTGTATATTGGACCCATTAACTTAAGACTATATTTTAGTCTCGTAATACCATTTTCTGAAACACTTGCGGCCTTTCAACATTTTCGCAAATAAACATGGTGGCCATTTTGGGAGCCATTTTAATTTTGAATTACTTGTCAATGTTGAAACTCCTTGGTTATGTTTTAAATAGATTCGCCCAGACCACAAAAAAAACATATGTTTGGATAGTTTGTTCTGTTTTTTAAATGTGATGGTTCAAAAATATATAAAAATATCTCTTACAAAAACGGCCATTTTGGACGGCCATCTTGAATTTTGGAAACTGCCACCAGGGGATTTGCTGGGACTTTTTGTCAGTGATAATAACATTGTGCTCCCGCACCTCTATGAAAAAATCAGCTTGTTACCAAAAATGTCCACCTATTAGGCAGATGTGAAGATAATACGATGGCCTAATAGGGCTAAAGTTTACAATAGAAGGGTCGAACCTATGTTACAGGCCCCAAGAATTAGCAAAGATTTTGTTTCACTTTGAATGAGTTAAATTATAAAAAACTAGAATATAAAATTATAAATTACTCAAAGTAACATAGTATAAAAGCTTACCTGGTTTGTGTGCATACAACTGCGTGTGTGTAGAACAAAAAGAATGGTTTAGAAGCTTCTAGAAGAATATTCAACTGAGAAGAAGCAGGAGAAGCTGCTGGAAAAGTATCACTCAACCATAGGTGGCGCACTACTGTATAATTACACAGTCAGGGGGTAGCTGCTATGAGCGCCTAAATCCAATGTGTTCCCAGTGAATTCCAGGCTCATGATGTAATGGACTATATTAGCACACATGGTCATATAGGAAAGGGAACTAGAGGCCTTCTGGAAGGGTTTTTTTGAGAAGTATATATAAAGCCCTGGAGATAAAAGTGAGGCAGGAGTATCATCACATCATGACTCCAAGTATAGTGACATCCGTTGCGCCAAGTTGATAGTGCAGTAACCACTGTGCTCATAGTGAACATTTTCATAGTTGTCTCAGCTCCCATAGTAGTCGTCCGCGTGTAAGCCGTTACGGTTTTATATTTCGTGGCCTATGAGTTATCCAAGGATATAATAAACAAGCTACAGCACGTTTGGACTTTATATGTAGGTCGACCTCCGAAGCTTCGGGAGTTATTAGTAGCTAGTTTTCTTCAGTACGGACAAGTCGTCCGTGACACGTCCCACTATGGAAAAATTTGAAGTTTTATTGCTGAATATCGCCAGGACTATTGTAAAGTTCTGCCATCTTTATACCATGTTGTGCAGCCTGCGGTTCGCGGCACACACCCAGGTAGTAAATCTAGTAGATTATTTAATTAACAAACTTTATTATTAATTGATTATTGATACCTAATCGAGTTATTGTTTGATTGATGGTTTTTTGGATGGGAGTTGATTTAGAAACACAATTGAAAGCTAAATTCTTTGTTTACAAATTGTTAATCATAGTTTACAGGTATTGTCTAGTTATTCGGGAGTTTGAATCCGTAGTTTAGAGGTGGTTTTGGCCTTGGTCAAGGTGACCGTAATACCTATAACCCAGTAAAATATCAACGTGATCAATTAGATTTAACAATTCGGAAGATATCAGAAAGAAGTCTAATCTAGCCTGTTTAACAGGGTTTGTTTTGCGCCACGTAAAACGTTTAACATTTGGGTTTAAAACTCTCCAGGGGTCACAGAGCTCTAGTTCCTCCTTTATATTCAAAACGTTTTCTCTTGCATTCGGGTTATTACAGTGAAGATAGTTGTGTGTATCTAAAAGTTGATCTTGTACCAAATTAAAGTCTCCACAGTGGGGATTACCTAAATTTTAAACAGTATTTTTTTATCCGAGAATAAAAATTAGGTTCATCGTTATTTGGACCATAAAGACATACAACTGTGAGATCCAAAGACATCATACAAAAATCAAGTGCAATCCAATTTCCCGTCTGATCACGTATAATGTTTTTTAGTTTAAAATCAAATGTGTTATTAAACAAAATCGCCACTCCCCTTGAATTTGTTGTATTACAGGCCATAAAGCATTCATATCCCCACTCTGCCCTTATCATGTTTTCCCATTTTTGATCCCAATGGACATCCTGAAGACAATAAATTGAGAACTTCTTTTTTCTTAGATAATTGAATACATCTCTTCTTTTAAATTTGTCTCATAAGCCTCGACAATTAATAGTACACATTTTTATAGAATTATCCTCTATTCAAAATAGATACATTTTTAATTCTGTGGTTAGAAAATATTATCATACATATACAAGCATAAAGACTATTGGCAAGTGCGACTTGGTTAGAAACAAAACATCAATTGCAAAAATACCAAATAAAAAGTAAAGAAAATTACAATGAAATGAAAAGAAAACAACTGAGTCACTGTTCCTCGCAGTGGGGTCAAAATATAGTAGAAAAAATAAACCAACCGACTAATCAAAAAAGTTGTTAATTATATTTCCCACTGAAACATGTCATATATATTTAAACCCGTGTTCTTTATTTGTAAACCACTTTCCATTAGGATGGTTTCCTTATTTTTTTTGTAGAGATAAATATTTAAATATTTTGATGTTCTATTCTTACACCCAAAATCTGTCGAATTGTGCGACATTCGCTGCACACAAAGTTTACCATATCTGTTTGGTTGCATACATAATTTAAGTTCATAATTCATGTTAATTGCAGAAGGTTCTACCACTTTATTACTTTAGTTATTCTTCATACGTACATCATGTGATGATCTTTAATTTTTTTTTGTGGGGGGCTTGATGAATTCAGTATTCTGCCACCACATTCCCAATATGCACATTATTCTGCCATTTTTATATAACTCGCTAGCGCCGCAGGCCTATAAATTTACTAATCTAATATTTTTTTTATATAACTCGCTAGCCCCGCAGGCCGATAGCCCTTAAAGAGGGCAGGGCTTGATGAGTTAATTACATGAACATTCATGAGAGGGTTGCGCCGCAGGCCTATAAAGGCCAGTGATCTAATCGTTACAGTGACTTAGGGTTAGGGCGAAAGCCCAGTGATCTACTCGCCCAGTGATTTAGGGTTAGGGTGAAATGAAAGCCCAGTGATTACTCGTTGCCAGGGACTGAAGGTAGGGCGAAAGCCGAGTGATCTATTCGATCCCAGTGACTTAGGGGTAGGACGAAAGCGTAGTGATCTACTCGCCCTGTGACTTAGGGTGTAGGGCGCAAGCCGAGTGATCTACTCACTACAGTGACAGAAATAAATGAGGGGCCACAGACGGTACCTGATCACGACGGACTCGCTATGAATCGATCTTGATCTCGCTTGTGCGTGAGAGAGAGAGAATTTTCCTACCTTGGGAAATTCTATGTTATAACTGGACACTAATGTCTGACATTTGCTATTGTTTATTCCGTTAAAACCATTTAACGTGGCGAGAAACCTTATCTTGGTTTCTAGTAAACGGTTGAAGTAAGACCTATTTTATGAAGGGGGTAATGGTGTGTTGACTCAATTTCTTTCTTCGTCGCCGGAAGGTAACATCGTCATCGATCAAGTGTATCAACACAGCTATACGCTAGAGTACACGGTCATGCACGAACGGTACACAAACTCAATGTTAAGCACTGCACATGAATTTGAAATTGCCAAGTCCAAAAGAAAATAAATATGCAATGATGCAAGTCCGATATTCCTAGCCCCGTTCCTAGCCCGACAAATCATACATCCTTGCCTAGACTCAGTCTCAACTTCAACCCTAGACTCGAGTTACCGTCCCCGGTTACCAAAAATGTCCGCCTATTCTTACCAAATGAAAAAAAATACATCAGTATAACAAAACATTGCGGCCCGTATTCCAAAAAGATGTTTAACGATCGTTTAACTAAACAATCGTTTATCTTTGAAGTAGTGAGGTGGATAAGTAAGAATTCATTAAAATTATGAAAAAGGTTGTTTTCTTCAAAGTAATATAGATATGTTAGTTTGTTGGTACAGAACGTTATAATTTTTTTTTGTATAATATGAAAAATCTGATGCTTTTACCGTAGTTAACAAATTATCCCCTATCTACCTCACTATTTCAGAGATAAACGTTCGTTTAACTAAACAGTTGTTAAACACTTTTTTGGAATACGGGCCAATACCTTTAAAATATCACATACAACGACAAATATGGAAACAAACACACCCGAAACACACCCATAACACACACAAACAAAATAAATTTTCGGTTTACTGGCGGGGGATATCAGTTTTGTGTCTGTCTGCGTAAACAGAATTTTCAATATTTCTTCATTCCAGCCAGAAAGCTAGTATCAACAGTAGGGCATTTAGAGCGTACGATTGAGCGAACA
The DNA here is from genome assembly GCA_023653785.1 of Ophioderma brevispina. Classification (NCBI taxonomy): domain Eukaryota; kingdom Metazoa; phylum Echinodermata; class Ophiuroidea; order Amphilepidida; family Ophiodermatidae; genus Ophioderma; species Ophioderma brevispina. Next base: position 15,290 of record JAMKCH010016342.1, read on the forward strand.
GGAATTGAGTGGAGGCCCTAACGTCCGCCAGCGGCATGATTAAAACAACGACGCGTAATATGAGACTATTTACATGATTTACGTCACAACAGAGTCAGCTCTGTAGCTCTGTGTTTACAAATTCAACTCGTACTTTCGTAATACTTTCGCCACATGATTCCCTACCTCTAAAGATAAATTTCTAGTAATTACGAGTTTCAGTGGATATATCCAGCATTTTTACTTATTTGTATAACTGTTTGTTGGGTCATTTGGTAAGAATAGGCGGACATTTTTGGTAACTGCTGTGCAATCTTGAGGGTGTGAATTGAGATGTTAGCATGTGATGGTGTGTGTGTGTGTGTCTGTGTGTGTGTGCGTTTGTTTTCACCTCCAACCGAGGACTTTTCACTGTATAAACGAGGACCTCGTTACAAACGAGGACGTCCTCGCTTGTAACGATGTTAAATATTCTAAGTATTGCTTTATTCCACAGCAGCCAGCAAAAGTCCCGCTCTGTATGGATTACACCAACATCAGGACACGCACTGCTGCCATTTCAAAACACGGACATTTACTTCGCATTTCCCAAGAAAAATCGATTACCGTGTAGAAATTATTTTGTCTAAAATGGTTCCTTTTATACTACCCGAAACCGTTCAACAGAAAAACCTCTAACCGGTCACATATTTTTGTTTTAAACCTTATAATTAAACCCGAATATCAAATTTCCACAGACGCCTACTAAAGTCTGTTGAAGAGACTCTTATTTGAACAATGACACTCATAACAATAGCTCAGCGGGATGTTGTCGGCTGCTGTGGCTTTATTCCGTTAATAATTAATTTTATTCGGTTTTAGGAGGGAACACACAGCAGCTCGGAAGCCAGCCCCCATAATCCTTTGCGCGCGAACCATATTATCGACGGGTAATGGCGTGTTGACTCAATTTCTTTCTTCGTCGCCGGGAAGGTAACATCGTCATCGATCAAGTGTATCAACACAGCTATACGCTAGAGTACACGGTCATGCACGAACGGTACACAAACTCAATGTTAAGCACTGCACATGAATTTGAAATTGCCAAGTCCAAAAGAAAATAAATATGCAATGATGCAAGTCCGATATTCCTAGCCCCGTTCCTAGCCCGACAAATCATACATCCTTGCCTAGACTCAGTCTCAACTTCAACCCTAGACTCGAGTTACCGTCCCCGGTTACCAAAAATGTCCGCCTATTCTTACCAAATGAAAAAAAATACATCAGTATAACAAAACATTGCGGCCCGTATTCCAAAAAGATGTTTAACGATCGTTTAACTAAACAATCGTTTATCTTTGAAGTAGTGAGGTGGATAAGTAAGAATTCATTAAAATTATGAAAAAGGTTGTTTTCTTCAAAGTAATATAGATATGTTAGTTTGTTGGTACAGAACGTTATAATTTTTTTTTGTATAATATGAAAAATCTGATGCTTTTACCGTAGTTAACAAATTATCCCCTATCTACCTCACTATTTCAGAGATAAACGTTCGTTTAACTAAACAGTTGTTAAACACTTTTTTGGAATACGGGCCAATACCTTTAAAATATCACATACAACGACAAATATGGAAACAAACACACCCGAAACACACCCATAACACACACAAACAAAATAAATTTTCGGTTTACTGGCGGGGGATATCAGTTTTGTGTCTGTCTGCGTGGGTCATATGTTTGTCTTATCTTTAATTTCTGTCATTTATTCTCTTTCATCTTATTGTTTCTTTAAAATATGAAAATTAAGCTATACTAGTCATTTGCAGTTGCTAGTGAAAACGTAAATAGAAATTTGTTGTACTTGACGTAGCCATTAATGGACACACTACACACAGATTCCCAATTAAACCATTTATTTCAATGAAATATAAAAACTAAACATACATTACTCTTATACCATGCCTGTAATGTCACCATAAGATCGTTCTGATATTATCCACTCATTTTAAGGACGTTCGCGATGTATTGTGAAACTTGCTAAAGTTTGGTTTTTGCTATTCATTTTATATCGTATTGTATTATGTTCAGTAATGGAGTTAGATGGGCAATATTTAGTTTCATAAGGCCAAAAAACGTTTGTTGCCAATAGGTAGGCCAAAAACTTAAATGCGGTTTTTAAAATTTCCTTTTTTTTTAAAGATTTCCTCAGATATGCACATATTGGGCCAAATGGTAAGTCAAATCAGTAACACACATATTTGACTCACAGATTATTAGTTTATAAAAATATATCAATTTGATATAACATATTTGTTTTCAAATGATTTTTTAATCTCTGAGGCAGTTTTGTTTAAAAAATAACTTTTCTGAGTAAATTACATAAAAACTGCGGTAAAAATGGTGCCAAAACCAAAATGCGCGCGGGCTACTGGAAACAAACTGATTTTTGCCTAAAAGATTTTTCATATCGTAAACAATTTCCAATTAGCAGTTCTATCCATTGCCTACAAACACTGTCAATCCCAGTTTTTAGTTTTTTTGTCGTTTGTAAGTTTTCAGACACTATTAGGGGTTCAGTTGTTCACCTACACAGTAAAGGTATAAGAAATTTATATCATGCAAGAACGATAAAATAAGATTATAAACATAACGTATTTCATGGTAGAAGATCGGCAAAAATAGTCACCATTGGTTTTAACACCTAATCACGAAATCTTGAAAAAAAAAGCCCTGAATATTATATAATTTATTAACGCCCACAGTGCAAAGCAACCTCCCGCGAAGAAATTTTCGCAATCAAGAGAAAAATTCTTCAGATACATAAAACCCGGAAGTAACAGTTTTTTCCAAGGCGGTTTGCGAGTCGGGGAAATTTGACCTGCAAATACAGCGCAACTCGTCTTTTCAATTGGCTATGGTTAAAAGAAGATAACATACCACCATTTTGGTATCGCACATAACGTTGTACAAGTATTTTAAAACAGTTTTAGGTTCTTGATTGTAACCAATTTAAGCCAAATTTTAGAGATTTCGTTATTAACTTTTGATATGAGTCGGGAACAACTGTAAACACTTCCGACAAAAGGTGCCTTTTAGCTACTTAATACAGGATTATACTGAATATCAATTTACATGCGATTTATAGATTGATAACTTATCATAGTCATACATACATAACAGTTCTTGATATAAGCGCAATATCCAAAGATTGATCAAAGCGCTTTACACAGCAAACGAAGAAGCTAATAACAGCAAAATTAGCAATACAAGAACCAATAAATCAATACAAATGAGTTCTGAGATTTTCTTAAAACTACTAACATTGCTGGATGCTCTTATACTTGGTGGGATTATTCCCTTGTACATTTATCAGTCTCCTGCTTACAATGTCATTTCGTTTTGTCACATAACCGGAAATACTCGTACAGTTTAGCTACAGCAATCTAGAAAAAAATGTTGGAATACTTTGGAGGTTTGTGGAATCCAAATAATAATGCTCACCTGTTCACTCCTATGGTATAGGAGCTAAGTTAAATAAAAATCTGTTATTTTGACATGATAGCGAATTGATTATCTTGCATACACTTAGTGTATGACATATAAATAATATTTTAAAGTACTTATTTTGGCTAAAAATTGCAATGATAACGAAATTTGTCACAATTTAAATTTAACATAACTAAAAACAAAGTTATTATTGTCCCCGTCTATTGTAACATCGTGTAACAAGCGTTATGCAAACTCCAAACGGGTTATATTGAGTGCACTAGCCATTAACATTTGAGCAACTAGCTTGCTTACGGGTTTGCAATGATTAGTGATTTGTTAAAAAAGCAGCAAATGGGTAGTGTTCTATGCCCTAAACTTAATATTTGGTCATTTGAGTGTTATTGTATAGGGTTGAAGACATGAAAAAAAACAAAATCGTGTATGATTACCGTCGCTGTTATATATATTTCTATGTCTAAACTTAAAGAACCTGGCAACATTTTAAAATAGTGCGCCCTCAGATTTTTCAAAATCGATATTTTTGTATGGTTTGACCTTTTTATATACTTATCCCTCACCTTAAATGAATTAAGACCAAATCACGTCGTTCTGGTTACACATGAACCGATTTCATAATTAATGTCGCCGGCAAACATTAATTCAGCAGCGGTCGGAAATGTCGTTTTTAAACACAAGGAAATTTACGCCGACTTCTGTTTTCCACGGCATGCACATTGTTTGACCGGCCTGTGACCTTTCATATCAATGAGTACGAGTCCTATGATATTCATGTAATGTACACATTTGTTGGATAAAGTTATGGAAACTTAAAAGTTAGCCTACAAATTACCTGGATGTCTTAACCTCTTATAACGTTCCTATCTCTTTTGAGTATGTTATTTTTATGTGTAAAATGGATCTCTATTCTTCCAATGGCCTAGACTATCATTTGAAAGCAAATTGAAGAAAATTAATATTGTGTGAAAATGTGCCAGTGCCCCTTTATTACTTTATGTGCGTTAGGTGATGTCGAAATTTGTGCAAACGCGTTTGATTTCTTTCCAATTGTGGGACAAGGGTATTACTATTTAGGCCAAGCTAGGTTGAACTCAACTTTTATCACGGCCAATAAGTAACAAAGAGTGGCAACTGGCAAGTTTTCCAACTATTTTTTCAGGGATTGTAAGCAGTACATTTCCCTCGTTCAAGCACCAAAGACACAAGTATGTAGTCAATACTTAAAAAAAATACATGCAAAGTATCGATTGCACTAATTCTACTCTTAATAATAGTATCCTTAATTGTAAAAAAATAATTCACCAATCTATTCCGTAATCATATAAAAATACTTGATACAATGTAGATAATAGAACGCATAGGACTTATTCCGTCCATAACTTGTGTTCACCTTTGCGTATTGATAATGATAGTAATGCAACAGCAATACTGGATAAGCTTAGAGGCATATTTATTGATTAATTTATCAAAACGGCAGTAGGTTAAGTCCAGCAAAAAACATTCCGTTATTAGACCAACAGTATTTTTTTTAATTAAAAAAGCAGCGAAAGCCGATTTAGCCCTTTGTTACACCCATTCCCAACAATATCATATTGTATAAAATATTTCCTTAATTTTAATCGAATTGGAATCAACCGGATGACACCTATCTTGTAATATTACATACTAAATAATAAATTGAAACTAATTGAATAATTGCTACGGTTTCTTCTGAAGAACTCTGATAGCTATCTTGAAAGGCTGAATCTTCGGCTCTCTGACATCCTTTTTCAGATCTGAAATAAACATGTAAAACATATAAGCTTGAACATTTCTTAGCAATTTTCTATTTGAATTGAAATAGCACATTTACAGATGTAGTGGCTTTCAATTATATTTTGCTTATACAGTGAGTCAAAAAGGACCCTACCTGCACCTGCTATTTAGAACATGTGGTATCAATAGAAAGCATGTTGTATTAGCATTGAATATTCTAATAGGTGAGGTACAAGCCGAGCTACAGTATTTCGAATCATGTAGTGCGTTTTGCATTCAATCCACAGATTCACATTAAAATACAAGGCCGTCAGTGAAGCAAACCACTGCCCGAAATTATGATAGGGCGCGTCTATATTTAGTAAACCAGTGATAATTATAGGCATTATTTGAACCAGTTTAAGAAGTGATACGTTTGGTCCACAAATAAAAACAATGTTGTTACTGACGTAGGCCGTATGTTTCTTCGTAGGCCCTATGTGTTCAGAAACTGATAGATGTATTAAGTTGCTTTTTTTAGATGATTTTTATGTGTTTTAGGTAGAAAGGCAGAAAATTCATCTTTGGCAATTGTTACTATATATTGAGGAGTTATTATTTTGCACTTTGTTATTAACCCGATTTCATTCTAAACACTGATTTATTTCGCTGAACCGTACCTCTATAATGTCCAATCTGTGGATAGAAAAAACTACACAAAAAGGAGTTTTGTATTTGATACGGACGTTCCTTAACAGGTACCAAATGAAGAGTGATCAAAAATTGTGGACGAACTCTGGTCCGACCGCAGGCAAACACCAAACACACACTTTTATTTTTGCAAGCTCTGGACCTTTTGAGATCTTTTCATTGGCGTCCGTTATATTTGTTTGAGTTTGCATGGTATTGAAAGACAGATTTTTCCCAACACCGAAATACAATCAATTTTCTGTTTGTCCATCGAAGATGTTATAAATCGGAATAGATAAAAGCTACACATTGCAAGTTACCCTAGCATAATGTGTAGCAAGCAAATTATTGGCAGAATATCACAGTCTGCACAGAGTTGGGTGTTGTCTCATGTAGCAGTGCACGTCCTCTGGTTCCAATTATTTACGGACATGGTATATGCCTACTAGGAAATTCTTTACATTTCCTAAGCAGCCAGAAACAAAACTTTTGATTGGATGAGAGCGCACCCATCACAGTGGATAACTTCTCAGTTCATTGACATGTAATGGGATATATGACCCATGGTTTTGAGAGTACATTATGTTGTACAATGCCGCAGATAGCACACACTATGAGTTACAATAGGCTCACAACCAAGGGCACAGTGTCATGGGTTTGTACTGTAAAATGCATTGACATGATCTTGTGTATTCTAGTATCATATATTATACACCACACTCAGGGTGGTTTTTTTCTAAATACACTTTATGAATGAAAGCTATTGAACTAAGCCACAGGATTATACTTCATTGCCTCATAGTGTCAAGCATTGTTTTGAACTTGTTTCCCTGGAAGTGAATTTTGTAAATCTCTGTGCAATGGACTGTGCATGTGGTAATTAAAATCTTTAGAACTATTGATACAGTGGCACTCTCACCTATGAAATGGATATGGCTGTGGTATTTCAAAATTACAGGGGTTTGATGCATGAGTATTGTTTGATGCCTGACATAATACTGTGGTTATATCTCTCTCTAATTACGAGAGGGTTTCCTATAATCCTGAGTATTTACACTAACATTTTTTTTTTAAAATTAGGTTAAAAACGCGTGTTTTTTTGTTTTTTAATTGTTGCTTTCTTGTTTAAATTCATCTGCCGCATGTTTTATATCAATAATACAGCTTGAAGTTTTCGAAGAGCACTGCTCACAATCAAACCACAGAAAGCTGTGAAAGCCCTGAGACAGATTAATTGAATAATGCTGCTTGGACATTTTGTTGTTAACCATCACTCGGGGACTACGATTTTTTTAATTCACTGTCTTTTTTTTAAAACTCACTGTTTTTTTCCTTTTTTTATCTCACGTAATTTTTTTCATGCCCCGGCAGAGACACCCCCTGTGTCAGTCTGGAACACGTTCCCTTATTAGGCATCACCGGATTTCAAGTCAGATGCCATCTCGGCGGTGCTTCAACTGAACGTGGAAGGACTCACTAGGGCAAAGATAACACCATCGAACCCCGTACACAACTGTCCACACGCAAGACACACGCACTTGTCCATTCTGACCATTTGCGGCTACTAGTCCCCTCCTCTATGAAAAATACTAGGTAAACCTGGGCAAAATAGCTACAGGTTTTCTTGCTGTAACTATAGCAGTAAAAGATCTCCCAACAACATATCAAAAACGTAAAAAAGGGAAGCCTGACAAGAACTTGCTAATTTTGCATTTATCTTATACGATTACCTATACGCCCATCTTTCGACAAAGGTATATAGCCCAAATATTCATGTTTCGGGAATTTTCCTTTTTCTGTTAGTATTTTAACATGTGTTGCATTGCTTTGCCTGCAAGGTGTGTAGCAACTTGCGATTGAATATATTAAAAGTGGAAAGTGATTGTCATTTTCAAGATGGCCGCAATTTTCCCGCCAAAATTAATTTTGCATATCTAGATATTATTTGCAGACTGCTCGG